>JAMLFY010000003.1:43087447-43380803 GCA_030441495.1 Dalbergia oliveri
AAAAATAATTTTTTAGTTGTTACTAAAAAGAAATAATTTAATTAAATATACGTTATCATAAATTGAATATATAAATTAATTTAAAAAATAAATTAATAAATAATTAAATAATGAACAAAATATAAAAGAGTATCATAAAATTTAATATCATTTGGATAATTGTATTTAATTAAGCACAAAATTCATCTATAAAACCCTATTCAAAATTGAGACAATAAAATTGTGTAACTAAATTCAAATTAATTAAATCCAAGATTAAAAAAATTAATACAATAATAGTATATAAAGATAAAAAATGAAATTGAGCTTTACAATCTTAATTTAAATTTTGAATTAGTAACCCATAATTGAAAACATAATCATAAATATTTTGTACATTGAAATATATCAATAAATTCATACCAAGACTATTACATTTCAATAAAATCATTAGTATTGATAACCAATATATATACATATATAATACCAATATTTTAGAAATCTTGACCATTAAAACTACTATAACCATAAACATATCTAGTAGCTACGTCATTCATATTGTTTTAGCATGAATCAAAAAAGATTATAATTCTATGCTTCCAAACTTCATTACCATATGGAATTAGTTATATCACTTATAGCAAATTAATATCCTTCTTAACTATAATATTCTTCTTGGAATAACTTGTACAATTTAATGTGTTTATTGAAAGATGTTTCTTGATCACATAACTTATCCCTCTAATTTTGCTATTTTCAAAGTTTTAAAACAATAGGTGAAGACATTCAAATGTGATAATGAGTATAAAAAAAAATAAACACCTAAGCTAAAGAAAAATATAAAATATATATCAAAAGATGAAAAATTATAAACGTAATAATAAAGAAAAAATATGTAGAACTGATGGTATTAAAAATTATTGTAAATTAAAATAAGGTGTACTACTTATCTTTATAAATTTTGATAACATTGAAAATAGTTTTTTTTCCAATTTCCCTCGATAGATATAGAACTTTGAATTTTTATAATTTAGGATATTCTATAATGAAGAATTCTAACATGAAATTAGTATGACTTATTATTAAAACTGATATGAGACCATATTGATAGATTAATTAATATTATATTACTCTATAAATTAATACTAATTATATTATTGTATATAATAGATAGACCATTCTATTAGTTGCAAAAAAAAAAAAGAATTATTATTTGAGTTTGTATTATTGATGAGCCATAGAAAGATAAGTATTGATACGGTGGTAGAATGATTGTAAGAAATATAAATTATTATGATATTGTTATTATTACAAATTATAGATAGATTGTAAAATAATATGCATTAATTACAAAGAAGATTTAAATTTTATATCAGAATATATGTCGTTAAATGTACTTTTACTTTTGGCGAGAGAAATTTTTTTTAAAAAATTTAAAATTACCAAAAAAAAACCTGACATTACAATTATTATTTAATATTCCTAAATATATTATATATATATATATATAGCTAGGTTTAACATTTTTTCTAAAAAATATTTTAGATGACGATTTGCTTATAAAATTGTATGATACATCATTTGGACAAATATTTAAATTTTAATTACAATGAATTAAAATTTTGAAATAAATAAATTATTATGTTTATTATTAAATGATAGTACAAATATTTAAATATTTAATTAAATAGTGATAAGTTTTAAAGATATTTAATTTTTGTATTACAATCTTACTATAAAGTTGATGATTTGTTGGGATATTCTAATAATATGTAATAATTGCATTTTATTTTTTCAAAAATATAATTAGAAATTAATTTTTTTTAAAATTATGGGCCCTAAATTATTTTGTTACGCATGTGGAAATTTTTCCCTTATAAGACCTGGAACATTAGTATTATATATATATATATATATATATATAATAAGAATTACATTTGGTATAACTTTAATTAACTGGTATCTGAGTAGATAATTTTTAATTTTTTATTAGATTAATTCTTAACAAAATCTACCATTATATTAGAAGTCTATGTCATATAGATTATGCCTATAAAATTTCAAGTTACTCAAGAATCATTTGGAATAACTTTTATGTATATTAAAATCAACATAATATATGTACTTTAAAACGAACAAGATGAATTTTGTGATCACATTCTTTTTATGTTTAATTTTTATGAAATTTGACACAAATAATCTTTATAATAGGTTATTATAACTCAACGAATTGGATTGCAGGAAATTATTATTTTATAAAAAGTTATTAAGGATGCAACATTAAAATTATTAGGATAGATTTATACAATGTTAACTTTAAATAAATATTAAAAAAGAATTTATGAAATGCAAAAATAATCCTAAGTGCATAATAAAATTTTTTTTTCATAAAAGAATAAATTTCACTCAAAAGAAGAGAAGAATAATAGATAGAGCAAAAAGGACAAAGTTCCTCTACATAAAAAGAATACACATAAAAAGACAATAAAAATCAAAACTTTCCAATCTTTTAGTAAGTCAAAAATGAAAACCCCTTTAAAAATGAAAACCCCTTTAAAAAAACTATGTACTTTTCATCGAGTAGATGCTAGAAGTTAATCATATCCCACAAAACTTACTTATTAGAGTGTCTATCATGAAAAAATGCATCAAACAACAAATCTAATCAAAAGGAGTTAATCCAATTCTCTAAGACAATTTCTATATTCACAAAAAATACAGAAAGTCTTTTTAGTATATAGATAGGATAAGATTTGTTGTGATAAGATTTCAACAACTCAGTTCTTTAGGACACACCAACATGATAAAGTTTCAATTTAAAGAAAGTCATATATACAAATAAATCTTCAATGAAAGGCAAGTAAATATTCACATTCTTCTTTCAACTTTGAAAACATTGTATCATTTTATTCATCTTAATAATATCGTTATCTTCTCAGCAAATCATTTATTATTATATTCATATTTTTTAAAGTAATTATTATATATTGTAGGGTCTAATTCATTAGCACAATAATCATTTAGGGCTAATTTATTGGATTTTTTTATTTGTAAGGGATTAATTTGATAGCAAGCTAATACTTAGAGGCGAAGGACTAATTTATTGGCATTTATCTTTTGAGCATCAGAAATAAAAATAGCAGGCCCCCTCTCCCCCACACACAACAAAAAAAAAATTACATGTTTTCTCAACTTCAATTTCAATTATAAAAATAGAAAAATTACTCTTTTTTTGTTATTTTGGGTGCAAAATCCTTCTATATAATTCCCTCTGTCACATGCATTCTATGAAGAAAAAAAAAGGCTATTATTATTTATACATAAAAAAATACGTGTTAAATTGGAACAGGACACACTACATCCCTGCTAGAGTTGTAGTCTAGAGTCAACATGGCTTAATCCACTATTTTGGTGGGTTAGGTTGGTAAAATATGAGTTATTTAAAAATGGGTTAATTTGGCCCGATAGCTTAACATGATTGAGGGGATTTCAACTCGTATAACCCAATGAATTAAGTGAGTTGATATGGTTCATTTAAATTTTTTGGTAAAAATTCAGCTCCTCTTTCATATTGAGCCAAGACTCACATACTCATCTCATTTTTTTTACATTCTCTACCTCAAAAAAAGAAAAAGAATTCCATGTTCACTCTCTCGCTCAAACGGCCCACTCTAGCCCGATTTCTTTTTCTTAATTAACAAATTTAAGAATTTTTATATTTTCATTTTATTTTTTAATTATTTGTTAAGCTTTGGTGGAACCCAACAATTTGGGTGGCCTGGGAGCCATTTTCATAGCTCGCGAGCAGACTCAATTTGACATTTAACTCCACTTCTATGCGGTGAATCGCAAGGATTAATTCACTACATTTGACGCTAGAAATCACAAATGATGATAATGAAATGAGTGTTAAATTATACAATCTTTTGGTGTTCAAATATTAACATTTTCGGGGAAAAAAAAAACCAATTATCATGTTGTGGCCGAAAACTTGAGGTCTTTCAAACCTTCTAATGGTCGCGCGTGAGCCACAAGGCACAGACACACACACGTCTCTTCTTATTTCTGAAGTTAATAACTAATTAATCATAATAATATTTTTTTCTTTTTGATCAAGAAAAATAGAAAAAAGGAAAAAAAGTAAAACGGGAAGAAGGGGGCGTGTAGTGACATGATATCAGGGCTCACTTCACACGCTTTTGAGTGCTGCCTCCATTTGCTTGGACAAGTCTCTCCATTTGACACCACACAGCAGCCGCCACCTCTCTCTCTCTCTCTCTCTCTCTCAGCTTCTCTTCTTCTCACCCCTTCTTCTCTTCTATGGTTCCACAACACTTCTGAACTCAAACTCTGAAAACCATGCAGGTACCTCTACCTCTCTCTCTTTGTTCTTATTTCATGTTTTGATGCCCGTTTATTCATCATGTGCTGCATTGGTTTCATGGGTCAATCGTGAATTTTGCAGCTTTTATATGTGTTCTGTGTTATTTCTGGGGTGCTTCATGGATGCGTGTTCGGTGGAAAAATTGAGACTTTTTCAAGTGGTACAGTCACGTGCAGTGAAAAGTGTCAGGCTCGGAGTTAGCAGCATTACCGTGTTCTTTTTCTGTTGTTTATTGGTACAGAGAGTGAGTGGTTTACCACAGTTACCTATAGAATAAAAGGGGCTGTGGAAATTTAGTCACTTTTGATGTATCAGCACCTTTCTCTTTGTTATTTGTGAGGACATGTTTTTTTTTTTTGGTTCACTCTATTCATTTTTGCTAGGAATTCAAGGATTTTCGGTTTTCTGAGTGTGATATTTGAATGTTGATTCAATTTGAGTACGATTTGTGTCCCCCTTTTGGTTATTATAAAATTTGTGCTTATTTTGATTTGCTGTTCCTACTGTGAGTCTGTCCTGGAACAAGACCTGTGTCAATGTTCTGGCTTTAGTTGGACTTGTAAAGGAGCTGGGGAGAAGCAAACCTTATGGAGATGCTGGATAAAAGGAGCTTTAAAGATGTAGCATAGTGTTTTCATATTTTCGCTTCTAGTGAGTGGATTTGATCTTTCTGGATGAATTGTGAAATTGGATTTGGGAAGCACTTTCTCCTTTTTGGTGAAATTGTCTTTTTCAATGGTATGTTATTTGATACAAGGCTTTTTTGATGATTATAATAATGTAAACAAGCTTAGAGTGAGTGTTAGCTTGGTCGTGTTGGTACTTGGTAGTGTTGATGCTTTGGTTCTTGATGCTGCTGAGCTGCTCTATCCAAATACAACTTTATAGCGGATGGTATGATGTCATAAATATATGAGCTTCAAGATTATGAGTTGTGCTGGTGCCTGCATTTGTATCTTGCAATGGTTTGCTGTCATGTGTAGAAAGTTCATTGAAAATTGACCTCTTCCTGCACATGCCTACCTCTTTCATTTTGTCATGGAATCTCATAATCACAAGCTATTCAACTTTATTTGCAGAATATGTTACGAGCCAAGCAGATCAGTACACTTTCAAGTAGTGCTAGGAGTTTTCCTTAGTGGTACGCGATGTAATGCAGCAGATGGCAATTCATGCACTTGCCCCGAGGAAGAAACATGTGTGTCAAGAAGACAGCAGAGGAAAAATGAAGTTTTACATGGACAGAATCCATCCTCCTCAGCATCCAAAACTACAACTAGAGTAGAAGGAATCTCGTTTCAGGAAACTCAGTAAATGGACCAGCTTCCCACAAGGCTGTAGGTGTTGATCAATCTGGTTATATACAACAAATCAGGTCTACTTCTCCATCAAGTAAATCAGAGTCTGTAACATATGCTAGCTTTGCTGATGGTGTTCAGGACCATGTCGGACACTCATCTTCTCTTAATGCAGACCAGTTTTATAGGGCCGGTATTGCAGCTGTCAATTTTCTTTCTGATTTAGTTAATTACAAGCTTCCTTTGTCAGATGGGATGGAATACTAAGCTACTCTAAAAATCATATGGTTGATCCTTCCAGGACCCTACCCAACATCAGGTCTTCAAATGTGAAACAAATAAGAAAGGAGAATTTTACTAGTGTTCATCCAAAGCCTCCTGTTTCTACTCAGGCAGGGCCATCAAACCATACAAGTAATTATCATGGTGCAAAGGGGAAAGGCAACAAATCAAATGCAGGTACAGGCTTTAAGCATGTTGCCTCTACAGGGATGGGGAATTCCGGGTGGCTTCAAATCTCCCTTTAAATAATCATGACCGCAGAGCCTTGCCACAGAGAACAAGAACTCATTCAAACCGCTTTGTGCCAAATTTTGGTTCCAGCATGCAACCTTCAAATCCACAGATGTTGGGATCATATAGGGAAAGTTTCAATAAACACCCCAGGGATATGAAAATGTCATCAGGAATTGCTCCATCAAACAGGCATTTTACAAACAATGGGCGAGTTGTAGAAGTGGTTTCAGACATATTGCGACAGTTAAAGTGGGGTCCTGCTACGGAGAAGGCTCTTTCTAACCTGAATTTTTCTATTGATGCATATCAAGCTAACCAAATCCTGAAGCAACTTCAGGACCATTCAGTTGCTCTGAGCTTTTTTACTGGTTAAAGCGACGCCCAGGCTTCTGTCATGATGGCCATACTTATACCACCATGGTTGGAATCCTGGGTCGTGCAAGACAGTTTGGGGCAATAAACAAATTGTTAGAGCAGATGATCAAGGATGGATGCGAGCCTAATGTGGTGACATATAATCGTTTGATTCACAGCTACGGCCGTGCAAACTACCTGAAGGAAGCGCTGAATGTGTTCAATCAAATGCAGGAGGTGGGATGTGAGCCCGATCGTGTCACATACTGCACGCTCATTGATATCCATGCGAAAGCGGGATTTCTTGATGTTGCCATGTCAATGTATGAAAGAATGCAAGAAGCTGGTCTTTCTCCTGACACATTTACTTACAGTGTCATAATCAACTGCCTTGGAAAGTCTGGTAATTTAGCTGCTGCCCATAGGCTATTTTGTGAGATGGTTGGTCAGGGTTGTGTTCCTAACCTAGTCACCTATAACATCATGATTGCTTTGCAAGCTAAAGCAAGGAACTACCAGACAGCATTGAAACTGTACCGGGACATGCAGAATGCGGGTTTTGAACCTGACAAAGTTACTTACAGCATAGTAATGGAGGTGCTTGGTCACTGTGGGTATCTTGAGGAAGCAGAAGCAGTTTTCGTTGAGATGAAACGAAAAAATTGGGTGCCGGATGAACCTGTTTATGGTCTTCTAGTGGACCTGTGGGGAAAGGCTGGTAATGTTGAGAAGGCTTGGGAATGGTATCAGACAATGCTGAGTGCAGGTTTGCTGCCAAATGTACCAACCTGCAATTCCCTTCTCAGCGCATTCCTCAGGGTGCATCGGTTGCCAGATGCATATGATGTTCTCCGAAGCATGCTGGCTCTTGGTCTAAGCCCTTCTTGCAAACTTATACTCTGCTTCTCAGTTGTTGTACAGAGGCTCAATCACCCTATGATATGGGTTTCTGTTGTGAGCTTATGGCAATTACTGGCCATCCTGCTCATGCGTTTTTGCTGTCCATGCCAGCATCCGGACCTGATGGCCAAAATGTGGCGGGATCATGTTAGCAAATTCTTGGACCTGATGCATTCCGAGGATCGAGAGGGCAAAAGGGGGCTGTAGATGCGGTGGTGGATTTCCTTCACAAATCTGGGCTCAAGGAAGAGGCTGGTTCGGTTTGGGAGGTGGCTGCACAAAGAAATGTGTATCCAGATGCTGTCAAGGAGAAGAGTTCATGCTATTGGCTCATAAATCTTCATGTTATGTCTGATGGAACTGCTGTGACAGCACTGTCTAGGACACTTGCTTGGTTCCGCAGACAGATGCTGATATCCGGGGTTAGCCCTAGCCGAATCATATCGATGACTGGATGGGGCCAAAGGAGCAGGGTTACAGGTACTTCTCTGGTGAGACAGGCAGTGCATGAACTGCTCCATATATTCAGTTTCCCATTTTTCACTGAAAATAACAATTCAGGTTGTTTTGTGGGATGTGGGGAGCCTCTTAGTAAATGGTTGCTCCACCCTTATGTGGAACGAATGCATTTACTGTAGTTGGTCATTGTAGAACCATTTCCCCTTCCGCTTAGACACAATTTGCTGCGGGAAACGAGCATGGAGTGGGATGTTTTAATGCACAATGCTGACATTGTTCTTGATTTCAGAATTGTCGCAGTGTGCAGTTATCTATGTTATTATCTTCGAAGTTTGTTTTGTTTTGGCAATGGTAAACTGAATGCTTGATGGTAATCATAGCCCTGTTCATATAATATTCCATTTGGTCTTTGTGAAATATAGGAAATTATAAGGACATGTTTGGTTTTGGTCTTCATTTTTAGTGATTCTTATTTTTCAGAATTTTGTGAAGGAAATAATGAAAATAGGAAATGAAAATTGAAAATAAGATTTTATTATTTTCATATTTTTAATATTTTTCATATAGGAAATGAAAATGGTAACCAAATATATCCTTATTTTTTGTCATGTCATCTCATTTTTTAATGGTCAAAATTTCTGGCCAAAACTGCTATATCCAATTAGCTGAGCTTATGCATGAAAAGTACTGTGTTAAAAGTTGCAAAGGTTGTCGCTGAAAATGACTGCCTCCAGTCTGCTTAGAATTGTTGGGCAGTGACAACCAATTATCAGATGGCATGTCATTGGGAAATCGTTACCTTCATGGTAACGCTTTCCCTTAAATTATAAAATACTTGGTGTTCTTGGTTTGTTCACTATAAGACAAAAGTGAATCTTTGAGGAGAACAAAATGGCAAGGTAGTGAATGTAAAACAGGCACATTAATCATAAGAGTATAAGAGTATGGATTTCGGAAATGAAGGATGAGTAGGATAAAGAAAAGGGTCTGTCACACAACGTCCTGGACAGCCGATGATGAGAAAAAGATTTTAAATTTTTAATGGATCAATGGAGTCGTCACCAATTTTTATTTATGGAAATTGAAAACCCTTTTAATTTGGTAAAATTGGTCTTTTAAAAGAAATTGGGTTTGACCTAATTATAATTAAGGAAACGGAAACTAATTTAAGCATCCATACCTAATATATTGTCACGATGGTTACCCAAAGTTTGTTGTGTAAAATTAAAATAACTTAAATAATTTATTTTCCCTAAAAATTAAAGCCTAAAAAAATATTTACAAAAATTAATAATAAATATTTATAGAAGAAATGAAAATAAAATTAGGAAAATTTAATTTTGGCTTTACAGAAAATATTCCTCCTACATATCCTACAATGAGTTAACCAAGTCACGTAGTTCTTCTAAAAAATAAGTGTGTGTTGGATTAATTTTATTTAATAAAAACCTTTTTTTTACAAAACATTTGAAAAAAAAAAGAGAAGGAAAAATAAAATGAAGCTATTAAACTTTAGCAAACGAATGAAGATTGAGCGTAAACCAAGCTCAAAGCCAAAAGGAAAAAGTGTTGTATCCTGAACAAATTCAAACGCTAGATGACAAGGTCATGTTTTCTCCCTTTTTTGTTAAAAAATAATAATAATAATAAATAAATAAATGAAAGACATGGTTGAACACTTGAATAATTAGAACATGGATTAATGAATGAATTCACGAGTGGACAACTTTAGCATGATTGGTATAACAATAATATTAAACTTAGAAAGAGTACCAAAAATATTGGGCGTAGAAGTCCTTTCTAGCAAACCGCTTTAGCGACAATATACGTATTGGCTTCAGAGCAATGACGATATAGTGTCAGATGTAGAGAACTAAAAATTCTTGCTTTACACTTTCGAATTCTAAATGTCTCCTTTTACCGTTTTTTCTTTATTCTCTCTCTTCTTTCAATATGCCTCCGCTAGAATGAAACGGTTTTTGTTCCCCCATTAATCAACTAATAATGATTATATATACACCTTTTTTTACCCTAATATAATTAATGACAAAATATTTGATTTGATGTTATTCACACTAATTAGAGAAATAAAATCAAGCTAATTAAAAATAAATCAAGGTATAAGCAATTAATAAATGCTAAATAAAATCAGTTTTAAAAAAAGAACAATTGTTAGAAAGATTTGTTTTTTATTTTTTTTCAGCTTTTCCTTTTTTTATTTTCATTTATTGTTATTGTTATTATTATTATTTTTGGAACATAAAAAAAGTTTTTTTTTTTAAGACTAATAAAATTGGGTGGGCAGTAGCCCCCCTTTGCTTGTTCTTTTAATTTAAAAGGACAAACAAAGTAAAAAGCAACCAATTTTGTTTGAGTCAATTTTTTTGTTTTAAACCTATTTACAAGGCAATAACAATCCAATTCTAAGCTTCACAATACTTAGGAAAGTGTCGGTGTTGTAACTGAAAGCGTCACAATACCTCCAATATGATAAGTAGGTGTCACAATACCTATAAAAGATAAAAATGAGGCTTCACAATACCTTAAAAGGATAGGGAAGGTGTCACAATACCTTCAAAATGTTGGAAGGTATCACAATACCTTCAAATGTTGAGTAGGTGTCACAATACCTACAATAGATAAAAATGAGGCTTCACAATACCTCAAAAGGATAGGAAATGTGTCACAATACCTTCAAAATGTTGAGTAGGCGTCACAATACCTACAATGGATAAAAATGAGGCTTCCAATACCTCAAAAAGATAGAAGGCATCACAATGCCTTCAAAAGGATAAGCTAGGTTCTCAATACCTAGAATGATGTAAAATGGGCTAAGCTTCACAATACCTAAAATGATGCAAAATGAACTAGGCTTCACAATACCTAGAATGTAAATGGAAATGGACCAGGCTTCACAATACCTAGAATGATGCAAAATGAACTAGGCTTCACAATAATCGAATGAAACATTTTTATTTTTTATTTTTTTTTACAAAAACCTTGATGAATTCAAATGGAGCTGTATTTTGTTTGAAAATAATAAGAAACATTCACCACTGTGACACATCTCTTTCAAATTGTCCAAGGGTAGATGATATGGGCTTGTAATTGGCAAGAGTGTTTGGGAAATATGGTAATAAGAATGAGTCATCATGAGGTAAATTTGGCATTTAAGCTTACCAACTCTACTCCTATAAACAATGATGCAATAGTCTCCCTTCCCTTATTATGAGAAATTCCTTTAAGCCCCCAAGTTAAGACCTTAATTGGACGTCCTTCTTCTTTGGTGGTTTGAATATTTGCTTCCATCTAAATGTCACGTCCTTTTTCTTTTTCTCTCTTTCTTTTTTTTTAACCTTTTTCTTTTCTTTCTTTTTTTTTGGTCTTGTAGTTAAAATGAATGAGAATAAAAGCAATCAATCAAAGTCAAGAATGGACTTTATTAAGCTTGTAACGTGGCCAAGGTTAAGGGTTATGAATGAAAGGATATTAATGGCCCAATAAAGTGTTTAAAGGTCAATCAAGATCAAGGATCAATAGGTGTTTAAGAGAATAACTCTATCGGTTGAATTTTCTAGGAAAGCATCCATACTTATATGCTCTTTTTCTTTTCTTTCTTTCCTTTTTCATTCCTTTTCTTTCCTTTTCTCTTATTTGCACATGTTTGCTTCAAATACGATGCTCTCCTTCATTCTTTCTTTCATCTTTGGATTATGTTACAACATAATTGATAGAAGTTAACCCTCATAAAAATAGCCCCCATGTAGGGGCGATCCTTGTCTAAGGTTATTTAAAAGAAAACATTCAGGCTCAAGATGGGCAACAATGGATAATTAACATCTTCATGGGTAAAAAAACATGGCCAAACTTCATTTCAAATCATGATTGCCTATTATCAAAAATTTTAATCACAAGACAAAATATCACGTTCATCTCTTTTTTTTTTAAGGAGAAAAAGAAGCAAAGGACTATGATACATGGATAAAGAGACCTTTATTGAAAATGAGAAAAGTACATCAATTTATTCAAAATGGAAGCAAAACATAAAGAAAACACCCAATACGTCCTAAATAAGAAATTTCAACCCTCAAGCTGTGTGTTTGGGAATGGGTTGGTATGCACATTGGGCCTTATGCGCTATTTATCTCCATAATCAAACTCGATCCTCCCGCATCTCTGAGCCTTTGTACCCGAATCTTGAATGACAAACACCTTTCAATAGTATGTCCAGGTGCATCCATGTGATACTTGCAAGTCTCATTAGGATTGTACCATTTGGGGAGAGGATTTGGGATAGGTCTTGGGACTTCTTGAGCCACTAAGTTCTACGAGCAGGGAGTCATAGATGTCACTATACTTGAATGGAACTGGCTCTATCGTCACCTCTCTCTCCAGGTCTATCAAAATGATTGCGAAAGGAGGAGTTTGATGCATTGCTTGGGTTACCTGTAGTGGGATAGGAAAGGAAACATTGTTCACCGAGGGTGGGGTGTGAGTCTCATTTGGGTAAGGCATGTAAGGGTAGAATGGGGAAGGTTGGTAAGTGGGCTTGGTGTGGATTATTCTTGGGGAAATGGCTTGCAATCATGTGAACCTCTCCCTCCTTTTGAAAACCAGGCTTCTTAAACTTTTTCTGCCCAACTCAACTTTCCTTCTCTAATGGCATCTTCCACTTGTTCCCCGCGATCACCACATAGAAAAATGATTAGTGACACAACCAAGCAACTTCTCAAAGTATAGCCCGTCTAGAGTCTTAACAAAGAGTTGAACAATTTCTTTCTTTCAAGAGCTGCACTTGAGAAGCTTTTTCCCTCCACCTTTGTGCATACTCTCTGAAAGTTTCTACCTCAATCTTCCTCATCCTTTGAAGCTCAAAGCGGGGGGCAATATCTGTAACAAACTAATACTTTCACAAACAATTCTGCCAAACTTCTCAACTTCTTGTCTGATTTTTGTCAAGTTGTAGAAACCAAGTCAAAGCTCCACCTGCCAAGCTGAAAACAATGAATCATCAACTCCTCATTCCTGGTACGAAGCCATGCTCCTTGTGTACATGGTCAGATGGACCATAGGATCAGTCTTCCTTTCAAATTTCTCGAAATTTGGAACCTTGAAATTTGCAGGTATCTCAATGTCAGGAATAGATAGAAATCCTGAACATCTAATCTCCCATAAGCTTCTAGCCCTTGCATAGCCCTCATTTTTTCTTCCAGTATCTCCATTTTGCTCAACATCCTGGCATCCTCTTCCCTAACTGCTCATGATTCATGGGCCCTTTCTCTTGACGTTTTGGAGTGATGATCACAACTTCAGGTCCACCATCGTCATTGGCTTGGTCTCCTTCAACATTGTCATTGTTGTGTAGCATCTAGAGTTGTTATTTGGGTCTGATTCCTTGTTTGAGGACAGATCCTTCAGCATAATCAGTATTTGCTCAAAATTTCCCTCTAGTTTCTCTAGCCTTTGCTCCTGTAAGCTTAAGTCTTTTCATGACTCTAAAGCCATTTGGGAAAGGTCAAGGTTTAATTGTTTGGCACGAGCATGGGTCAAACAGGGCTTCGGACTTGAGCAAACTTGCGATGTGGCACAATGATGAGTAATCTGAGAAATTGGAAAGAAATAGTGCTAGCTCAGCATTTGAATTTTTCAAAGTTTTTTTTTAAAAAAAAAAAAGAAGACAAGAAAAAAAAACTTTTTGTTCCTTTTTGTTGTTTTTTAAGAGAACACATAAATGTGAAGTCTATGGACTTGAAAAAAGAAGTTGGATTATGGATAGGATTTTTTTTTTAATGAATGTGGATTATGCATGAATGTATGCTAAAATGTACCTTTTTTTTTTACGTGAAATAAAATGTATGAATGCATGAATACATGCCATTGTTTTTATGAATGCATGAAAATGAATGTAGATGATTTCTTGCTTTTTTTTTATGTGGATGATGCCAATGCGATGCATGCATGAATGGGTGAACTATGCATGATGTGCTTGTTATGAGAGAGAGTGAAGAAAAGTGAATGCATGTTAAATGATTTTTTTTTGAATGAGCTTATTTAAAAAAAATTATAAACTTCTAATACACTTCAGTGTATGGCTAATGGGACAAATCTAGACTTCTAAAGATCAATGGTCCCAGATTGCTCTCATCTCAAGAGATAAGAACCTAGCTTATAAACTGATCACAAGAGGATGAACACCTCTCAATATGACCAATTCACAAAACTAGTAACAAGTGGTGTCTCAACAAATGCCAAGTGGGCATAAAGCCCCTCAATAACAATGTTAGGACCCCTCCTAATCCTCGGTAGCACAAGCTTGGTATAGAGCCCAAAAAGTGTGTGAGATAAGTGATAGTGAAATGTCTGTAAGAATAAAACCTAAAAATATGTACAAAATAATAATAATAATAATGATAATAAATGACAAGTCATCTACCCTAGGGTTTTAATGACGAGACAAATAAATCAATTATTTACAAATAAGATTAGCAATTATTTACAAACAATATTTACAAATTACAATCAAATAATTGTTTATCAAAAGAATCAAAAAATTATTTAGAAAAAGGAAACAAAATATATACTAAATTTGGTTAGGGAAAACAAAAAGAAATTATTCAAGTTATAATTTTTGCACAACTCACTTCATTAGCTTGACTCATAACATCCCAGGTGGAGTTGCCGCTGTTACAAAGGCCTAGGCGGCGCGACGGAAAAAGATTTTAAATTTTTAATGGATAATGGAGTCGCCACCAATTTTTATTTATGATAAAAATTGGAAAACCCTTTTATTTGGCAAAATTGGTCTTTTAAAAGAAATTGGGTTCGAGAGTCTAATTATGATTAGGAAGGACGGAAACTTAATCCCATTGCACCCTTAATACATCCGTTTCATGACGTTACCCAAAGTTTGTTGTGCAAAATTAAAATAACTTAAATAATTTATTTTCCCCTAAAAATTAAAGCCTAAAAAAAATATTTACAAAAATTAATAAGAAATATTTATAAAAGAAATGAAAATAAAATTAGGAAAATTTAATTTTGGCTTGACAAAAAATATCCTCCTACGTATCCTCTGGTATAATGGACTTAAAAGTCACATAGTTCTTCTAAAAAATAAGTGTGTGTTAGATTAATTTTATTTAATAAAAATGAAGGAAAAAAAAGAAGGAAAAAATAAAAATGAAGCTATTAAACTTTAGCAAACGAATGAAGGTAAACCAAGTTCAAAGCCAAAAGGAAAAAGTGTTGTATCCTGAACAAATTCAAACGCTAGATGACAAGGTCATGTTTCTCCCTTTTTGTTAAAAAATAATAATAATAATAAATAAATAAATGAAGTACATGGTTGAATACTTGAATAATTAGAACATGGATTAATGAATGAATTCACGAGTGGACAACTTTAGCATGATTGGTATAACAATAATATTAAGAGTGATCTTATAGGAATGCATGACTCTGACGCATTATCTCGACATATTGAGCAATCCACCGTTCAAAGTTATTTATTTTTCTAAAAATAATTATAAAATATTTCTTTCATATGATCCAATGGATTTTGAGTTGTGTGTCGCGATGCACTGGATGTACAGCCATCATTTCTCTAATATTAAACTTAGAAAGAGTATCAAAAATATTGAGCGTAGAAGTCCTTCTGTACAATGCGAGCGACAATATACGTATTGGCTTCAAGCAATGACGATATAGCAATCAAAGATGTAGAGAACTAAAAATTCTTGCTTTACACTTTCGAATCTCTTCTCGAATGTCTCCTTTTACTGTCCCTTTTTTCACTTCTATTTCTCTTTTCAATATGTCTCTGCTAGAATGAAAAAAATGGTTTTTGTTCCCCCATTTGATCAACTAATAATGATTATATATACACATTTTTTTACCCTAATATAATTAATGACAAAATATTTGATTTGATGTTATTCACACTAATTAGAGAAATAAAATCAAGCTAATTAACAAAATAAATCAAGGTATAATCAATTAATAAATGCTAAATAAAATCAGTTTTTAAAAAAGAACAATTGTTAGAAAGATTTGTTTTTTATTTTTTTTTCAGCTTTTGTTTTTTTTTTCATTTATTATTATTATTATTATTATTATTGGAACATAAAAAAAGTTTTTTTTTAGACTTATAAAATTGGGTGCTAACAGGGTCCATGCAGGAAATGGTCCAGCTAGAAGTGTAATGATGTTTGTTTACTGGCCAAGATTATTGTATTGCGGTAAAGGCATAGTGAAGTGGTTGTCGGAATTTATGCTGTAAATGCAAGTCTATTTTTATTAAACGATACATGAAAATTAATAAGTTTATGTCATATTATAATTTTGGAAAAGGCTCCTCTAAAGTTAAAATGCAGATGATTGTCAAGTGAGAAAGTGGAGGATTTATCACCTTTGAATTATTTGATAAAACTTACTCATAATGATAGTTATTGATCCAAGAATAATAAATTCTCCATTTTTTTCACTTTATAATTACCTCATTTTAAATGATTCAAATCCGATAATTTATATGTCAAAACCCTATCGTAAACTAGGTTGTTAGGTCTGGCAAGGTAGATTATTGGATTGAGTTTGATAGGGTATTGAATAAGGGTTTTGATAAAATTATGACACAAGGTTATATAGTTATGATACAATTTAGGTCCAAACTGATTGATTTCTCTTTAGATCTAAATGGAACGTTTGAGAAGTAGGAAGAATTTGGTGAGCGATTTTGTTGCCATAGGGCAGCTACACCAATAGTCATTGTCATTGCCCTACACATGTGAGCCATGCTCGCTTATTAATAGTAGTTTCCTTTCCTGAGACTTTCCCTCGAGGGCTATTACACTATTTCCCTTAGAAGGGTGAAGCTTGTTAGAGTAAGGGAAAGGGCTGGCTAGTGTGCATAGTGCACTTCTATTTTCCTGCATTTTACTATATAGGATTACTAACTGTCATATAGAATTTGATAACATGACCTTTCGTTGACCAATTTAACATTTAACATAGACTAATGGGTCAGGACTAAAATTAAATGGTTTTGGAAGTATTTGGATCAAAAGATTCAAAACCAATTCTTTCAAAGACCAAAATAAAAAAAAATTGTCTATTTTTCAAAAATTAAAAGCATAATATATTCAAGCAAGCCAGTGTATAGATTCATAGGAAATTTAAATTTCTAAATGATCACATATAATCTACCATTTTTTTCAATTAACAGGAGAAAGGAGTAAGTGCATTCACTCCATTGCAGAGATTAAAATGATCTTTTTTTTTTTGTTGAATTCTGATCTTTGGTGTGGTATTATAAGGCAATCTAAATCTTTTAACATATCAAATTACTAGGGTTGGTTATACTCACAGATCTATTATGAGCTAAAAATATTGAATTGGATCAACTTGCAATTCAAATGAACTTAGCAAAATGCTAGCCCAAGTTTATACCATTACATAAACCCACAAATTCATGGGCTATTCCATCGCCACAATTCATATGTTGTCTTTCCTTTTACTGATTCAAGATTATTAAAATAAATTTGATTTAAAAAATTTTTACTTAAAAATAAAAATATCCAAATTTAATTCTCTATCAAATTTAACTCTAAAAATGCTTCTTTTTAACATTAAAGACAAATATGATTGGATATTTAATTATCTTGAGTATATAAACCAAAAGAAGGAAAGTTCTTTAAAATAGTAAAAATTATCAACTACTAAATACATCAAATGCCAAATACATACAAGTGCTTTCAATACATCAAATTTCAATTAAAAGTGTTTTCAAATTCCAATACACACATCCTGATAAATAAAATCAAATACATACTACCACTGTCTATGAATAAGTGTTTGCAGGTTATGTACATAGATTAAGAAATAATTTAAAAAACACAACTACCAAAACAAATTAGTTCATATTGACAAAATTGTTCTTTTGTTTTATTTGTACAATAATTATCATGAGAAGTGTGAGAGAATCTATGTAATGGTAAATATGAGAAAAGGTAATTAATACTTGTTACCCAAGTGGCCTCAATGAACTCAAGAGGGGGTGAATTGAGTTCTAAAACTTTTTCTTTGTTTTCACGCTTTAATAACTTTTTCAACAAATTTTGAAGAGATGGTTAAAAACTTGGTTTAATGTATGCAAATGCAAGAGATATGAGAGTGTAAGTATGTCTATGAGAAAGATTGACAAGACAATGAAAAGTAATTTTGCAATGAATGTAAAGAGATAAGGGAAGAGAGATTGCAAACTTGGTTTATCCTGTTCGGTCACCTCTGTGGCCTACATCCAGTTCTCTCAAGCAACCCACTTGAGAGTTCCACTATCACTTCAACCTTTACACTTTGAAGATCTCTTTACACGTTGGGATCCCTCACCCTTGTGTTTGAGTCTCTCAAGAACCAAGAGATGCCCCACTCTTGTTCTATCAAGGGATACCTCACCCTTGTACACAAACTTAAAAGAGTATTACAAGAAATCACTCTCTGAATAGAGTAGATGTTACAAATTGAAGCCCTATAAGGTTTCTCAAGAATAAGACAATTTGGCCAAGTATTGATCTCAAAGATTGATGATTGATAATGATTGAACAAAATGATCTTTGTAGTATGTTTTCTATCTTTAAACATTGTTAAAGAAGGGTATTTATAGAAAACAATTCGTGTAGCCGTTGTGGATTAGCCTCAAGAGATGTGTCTCTTCAAAACACACCTTTTTGCAAGTTTCAGGCCATGGTAATCGATTACTCAAACATGTAATCGATTACATAGTTCAAATTTTTGAAAACGCAACGGTCACCATTCTGGTAATCGATTACTTTCTCATTGTAATCGATTACATACATGAAAAATCAGGTTCTGGCTTCACGAACAGCATTGTAATCGATTACTCTGTTTTGTAATCGATTACATACATTCCAGAACTTGAAAAAAATGAAAATTTAACATAGTGTAAAGATATTCTTCCATTTGAAAAACATTTTAAAAGATCTTTGATATAAATCCGATCCTTTCAAATCAACCTTGTATCTTTACAAGTTAAAAATAAACTTATTCATTAAGATTAAATCAATCAAAGCATGATTAATTAGAGAGTGGCCAAATGGACTTATTAAAGAAACCTTTTGACAAAATGATCTATGTCTTAAGTATTCTAACGTTTGACTTGATCACTTGCTTGTTCATCTTTAGGAACTCCATGTCTTTTACAATTTTTGTCTTGCTTGTTCATTGGCATCATCAAAACCTACAACATGAATTCACATTCTCCCCCTTTTGATGATGACAACCATCTTGAGTGAGGAGCAATAATAGATATGATAAAAATTTGCATAGCGTTCGCTCCCCCTAAGAATATGCATGGATTTCTTATTTTCAATACCACCATGGATTATATTCTTTAATCTTGAATTGCTCCCCCTTAATCTTGAATTATATACATTTCCTCACCATATTTCTCTCCCCTTTGGCATTATCAAAAAGAATTAAGCATATCAAAACTTGCAAGCCAAATCACATAACGACCATCAAACAGCAAATATCACAACTAAGAACCATAGCAATCATCAAAACCCACATAATATAATCCAGGATATAGATATACCAAAAGTTCGACTATAAGTCATAAGTTCAACAACTAAATTAAGTCCAACTACCAACTATAACCAATAGTCAATTAGATATGAATCGAAATAAAGTCCAACTAAAAGACAAATACAAAATAACAAA
Organism: Dalbergia oliveri; assembly: GCA_030441495.1. NCBI lineage: Eukaryota > Viridiplantae > Streptophyta > Magnoliopsida > Fabales > Fabaceae > Dalbergia > Dalbergia oliveri. The sequence goes on from JAMLFY010000003.1 coordinate 43,107,071, forward strand.
GTCCATAAACCAAGGAGACTAGAGCTATGGAGCATCATCAGGAACAAGATCATCCTGAATGCCAAGATGACGACGGATAGCACCCAGTCACCCTCAACACGAGTCATGCGAGAATCAAGCGTCAAATCGCTCACCAACATAGACTCGAAGTCCACGCAACTAAAGAAGTTCGGACATGGATGAAGACGATGTGTCCGAAGCTACCGTACGCGGGGGAAGGAGTGCGTTCTGCTCGATCTTCATGTTGAATTTCTCTTTTGCGAACCCATTGATCTTCAAGATTCTTTGCATAGCCAAAAGAGGAAATTCAACAGGCACCAATAGCATAGGAACGTTGAATAGTAATGAAATGCTCATCATCAAATGGGACATCAAAATACTCCAGGAACATGGTGATCAAATGAGCATATGGAAGTGGTGCATTTGCCAGAAGGGCCTTTTGCATCCGAGAACGTACAAGATGTGCCCAATCAATTTGGCGACCGTCAATAGACCCAGATAGAATAATATCTTCCTAAATTGCGCAAGATTTGTGAGCCTAGGTGTAGAATCCGAGTAATTATATAGTGCATGATGCGCAGTTAAAATTCAAAGAACCAGCCGCAATCTACAGAAAATCAGCCCTTCATGACAGATCATTTGACGGGCATCATGATTGGAGTAATCCTCCTTCCAATCATCAACAATACGGCCCTCAAATTGTTCACCATCAGAGCTTAAATTGGTTATGTTATAAAACGGGCCTTGATCAATGACAATGGGAATTTTCTTAACTTCTAGTAGATGCACCCATCCTTAATTTCCAATTGCAATAAAATAAACGAACTAAATCTGGAAAATGTCTTTCTTAATAGTCATGAACTCCACTAACTCATAGTTCTTGAACACTTCATAGCAATCAAAATTTTCAGACTCAAAAACCCCTTATCTAGGTATTTAGGATCAATAATATCTCTAGATTGAAAGGATTTGAAATACCTTTCTTCTTGTTAGAGTAGAGAAAATGATGAAATCCTAGAAGAGGAGAAGGAGGGAGGTGGAGCGCGGCTTGAGCATCGGGCATTGGGCGGCGGTGAGGAAGCGGGGGAGTCAGAGCGGAAGCGCGCGGCGCTCCTGGTTCCGGTTGGCGCGGCGGAGGAGGAGGGTTTCTTCCTCTTCGAAGTTGCCCTGGAGGATTCAGCCATTGGAGGCGATTTTTGAAAGAAATATTCGGTGGATTTGTGAGGATGAAGAGATGAGAAATTAGAAGGTTGTTTGAGTGAATTTGGTTGAGAAATGAGAGAAATCAAGAGAGAAGGTAGAGAGAGAAGAGACGTTGAGAGAGTTCTTCGAAATAGGAGAGAGAGAGAAGCCGCTGACTAAAAAGGCCTCTGGTAATCGATTACTTATATGTGTAATCAATTACATTGAGCCCAGAAACGGGTCTAATTTTGCACGCTCCTGGTAATCGATTATGAAAAGGTGTAATCGATTACAACCTTTTTTTTTTTTTAAAGCAAAGAACACTAAACAATTGACACATGATATAAAACAAAGAACCAATAAAAGCTAATATAGAGATAAAGTAACATATGATATTAAATTTAAAAAAAATATACAACACAAACAAATAGACAAACATATACACAAATATTAGGAATAATGACTAATTATATACTTGAGAAATCAATTATTCCTAGTTCTCTTCTTATATAGAAGAAACTTTCCTTGGGCAAGGGTTTGGTGAAAATATCTGCTAATTGCTTGTTTGTATCCACAAATTCTAAAATACAATCTCCTTTTTGCACATGATCCCTTAGGAAATGATGTCTAATTTCAATATGTTTAGTTCTAGAGTGCAAAATAGGATTTTTAGATAAATTAATGGCACTTGTGTTATCACACCTTATAGGAATATGGTCAAGTACTAAGCCATAGTCTGAAAGTTGTTGTTTCATCCAAAGGATTTGAGCACAACAACTTCCAGCAGCAATATATTGCTTCGCAGTGGATAATGCCACACTATTTTGTTTCTTGCTATGCCAAGAAACTAATGCAGATCCAATCAAGTGACATGTTCCACTAGTACTTTTCCTATCAGTTTTGCACCCAGCAAAATCAAATTAGAATATCCAATTAAATTGTATGAAGTGCCTTTAGGATACCATAAACCTATATTTATAGTGCCAATTAAATATCTCATAATTCTTTTAACAGCACTTAGATGTGATTCTTTAGGATTAGTTTGATATCTAGCACATAAACAAACACTGAACATTATATCAGGCCTACTCAGATAAGTAAAGGAGGGATCCAATCATACCTCTATATTTTTTAATATCAACTGATTTGCCTCCTTCATCTTTATCCAAGTAGTAAGCGGTGCTCATAGGAGTAGCAATCTCCTTTGCATTGTCCATTCCAAACCTTTTGAGCAACTCCTTGCAATATTTTGATTGATTAATGAATATGCCATCCTTGGTTTGCTTGATTTGGAGTCCAAGAAAGAAGTTTAATTCTCCCATCATTGACATCTCAAACTCACTTTGCATGATTTTTGAGAATTCCTTGCACAAAATTCATTAGTGGCACCAAAAATAATATCATCCACATATATTTGTACCAAGAGTATATCATGCTCCTTTCTTTTAATGAAGAGTGTAGTATCAACTTTTCCTCTTGAGAAATCTTTTTCTAAAAGAAATTTACTCAACCTTTCATACCAAGCCCTAGGGGCTTGCTTTAAACCATACAAAGCCTTTTTCAATTTGAAAACATGGTTGGGTAAATCAAACCTTTCAAAACCTGGAGGTTGGTCAACATACACTTCTTCTTGAATGAGACCATTTAGAAAAGCACTTTTAACATCCATTTGGTAAAGTTTAAAATCCATGATAGATGCAAAAGCAAGTAACATTCTAATTGCTTCTAATCTTGCAGGAGCATATGTTTCTTCATAATCTATTCCTTCTTGTTGGTTATATCCTTTAGCCACTAATCTTGCTTTATTTCTCACTATGACACCATTCTCATCTAATTTGTTCCTAAAAACCCATTTGGTGCCTATTATTGGATGATCATTGGGTTTAGGAACCAATTCCCAAACTTGATTTCTTTCAAATTGATTTAATTCATCTTGCATAGCAATAATCCAATGTTCATCAATAATAGCTTCATCAATGTTCTTAGGTTCAATTTGAGAAACAAATGCCATATAATTACATGCATCTTTAAGAGAGTTTGAAGTTGTTACCCCTTTTGATATATCACCTATGATGTTGTCAAGTGGATGATTCTTTGAAATTCTCCACTCCTTTGGAAGATCACTTGTGCTTGGTTCCTCTTGAAGAGGAGTTTCCTTCTTGATTTCCTCTTCCTTGGTCTCTAACTTCTTTCCATGAATATGAGTGTTTTCCAAGGCATCTACAAGATCATCAATACAATCCTTTCTCGGCCAAAGAGGTTAGTCTCATCAAAAGCAACATGGATTGACTCTTCTATGGTCATAGTTCTTTTATTATATACTCTAAAAGCTTTGCTATGTAATGAGTAACCAAGAAATATTCCTTCATCAGATTTAGCATCAAATTTGCCCAAGTTATCCTTACCATTGTTCAAAACAAAACATTTACACCCAAAGATATGAAAATGAGAGATATTAGGCTTTCTCCCTTTGTATATTTCATAGGGGGTTTTCTTTAAAATTGGCCTTATTAAGGCTCTATTCATGACATAACAAGCAGTATTTCCTGCATCCGCCCAAAAATATTTAGGAGATTTGAGTCATTGAGCATAGTTCTTGCCATTTCTTCTAAGACCGATTTTTCCTTTCAACAACTCCATTTTGTTGTGGAGTTCTTGGGCAGAAAATTATGCTCAATTCCATGATCATCACAAAAATTTTCAAAAGAAGCATTTTCAAATTCCCCACCATGATCACTTCTTATGGATGCAATGTTTAGATTTTTCTCATTTTGAATAACTTTTGCAAGTTTTCTAAAGGCATAAAATGCATCACTCTTATGAGCAAGAAATAATGTCCATGTATATCTAGAATAGTCATCCACAATCACTAAAGCATAATAATTTCCTCCAAAACTCATAGTTCTAGATGGACCAAAAAGATCCATGTGCAAAAGTTGTAAAGGTCTAGTTGTTGAGATAATATTTTTAGATTTAAAAGAGACCCTTACTTGTTTTCCCTTTTGACAAGCATCACAAAGTTTATCTTTTTCAAATTTGAGTTTTGGTAGACCAATTACTAGATCTTTGGAGACCAATTTATTTAAGTGATCCATGTGAATATGTGCAATTCTTCTATGCCATAACCATGAATCATCTTCCTTACTCATAAGACATTGTGCATGATTTGAAGGAATATCTTCTAAGTTTATCATATATACATTATTTATTCTATGTCCTATAAATTTTACTTGTTTATCCTTCTTACTTTCAATAAAACAATAAAGTGAATCAAATAATACCCAATATCCTTTATCACATAATTGACTAACACTTAATAGACTATGTTTAAGACCATCAACAAGTAAAACATTCTCTATAAAGGTAGAGGGATTTTAACGTTGCCAACTCCAAGAATTTTTCCTTTATTGTTGTCCCCATATGTTACATGTCCACTTTTCTTGGGAGTTATGTGTGTAAATTTTGATGCATCCCCCGTCATGTGCTTGGAACAACCACTATCAATGTACCAACTTTGCTTTGGATGTACCTACATCACAATATCACAATTTTGATTTAGGTACCCAAATTTTCTTGGGTCCTTGAGTGTTAGAGATGGGCAATGTGTTTTGGAACCCACATCATTTTTCCTACTTTGTGACCATTCTTTTGATGTAACATGTTGATGCACTATGACCTTTCTTACCAAGTAAAAACATGTTAGGAAAGGAGAACTGTCATTCCAGAGGACACAAAGAAGTTTTTATAAAACTTTTGTTGGCCCTTGGGATTGTATCCTAATCCGGCCTTATCAAAAACACATCTTTGTTTACCTAATAAAATATCTAAGTTATTTTTCCCAAAGGTAAACTTTGCAAGAGTGTTTTTCAAATCATCTATTTCTTTCTCAAACTTGTTGCATGATGTGCATGAGTAAGATTTAATGGCATTCTCATACACTAAGCATTTAGTGCAAGATGAATTTGCATCAATTAATCCTAAAGTTTCATTTTCAAGTTTGAGTTCCTCCAACTCTTTGTTCAACTTTGAAATTTCTTTTTCTAAGTTAGAGATGATTTTCTTGGAGGATGAAACAAGTTTTGCAAGTTTAATGGATTCTTCATGCAAATCATTAAATGCATATTGAAGTTCATCAAATGAAGGAGATGATTCAAGGTTAGAGGACATTACCTCTTCATCACTTTCACAATCTTTAGCCATAAGACTAAGATTTGCAACTTCATTTCTGAGTCACTTGATGAGTCAATGTCGTTCTCCTCCCATGTTATATATGCCTTCTTTCCTTTCTTGTCTTTGAAAGATTTCTTCCCAAATTTCTTCATCTTCTTTTTATAGATTGGGCATTCCATTTTCATGTGACCCGGTTGATCACATTCATAGCATCTTGGTATTGGGGAAGATTCTTCACCCTTTTTAAAGTTCTTCTTAGGGATGAAATTTGATCTTCTTTGATTCCCCTTTTTCTTTAGAAACCTGCCAAATCTTTTTACAAAGAGACTAAAACTTTCATCATTTTCATCCATACCTTCTTGTTCATCATTCTCTTCTTCATCACTATCTTCATGTGCGGAAGATGCGATTTTAAGTGCAATTCCTTTCTTCTTTTTGTCATTCTCTTCATGTTGATTGAGTCTTGTAAGTTCCAACTCATGTTCTTGAAGTTTTCCGAGAGAGTGGCAAGAGACATAGTGGCCAAGTCCTTTGATTCTGCAATAGGTCACTCGTTGCCATTGCCTATTTAAACATCTCAACACTTTGTTAATAAGATCCTCATTTGGAAATGTCTTTCCAAAGAGGCAAGATGATTAACAATATGAGTAAATCTCTTTTGCATGTCTTGAATGCTTTCATTTTGATTCATTCTAAAGAGTTCATACTCGTGTGTGAGAGTGTTTATTCTAGATCTCTTAACTTCACTAGTGCCTTCATGAGTGACTTCTAAAGTATCCCACATTTCTTTTGCACTTTTACAATTTGACACTCTAAAGTACTCATCCATCCCCAAAGCGGAAATGATTATATTCTTGGCTTTCAAGTTATATTGAACTTTTCTTTTATCTTCATCACTCCACTCATTCCTAAGCTTTTCAATTTTCTTATCTCCTGCTATTTTTGTAGGGATGAAAGGACCATTTTCAACAGCATCCCATACATCTAGATCTATGGCTTCTATAAAGATTTGCATACGAGTTTTCCAATAATGATAACCATCACCATTGAATATAGGAGGCCTATTGATAGAGTTTCCTTCAGGAAAGAAAGAGTTTGATGAGGCCATAACTATTCTTGAAGCTTTTAAGCCTTATACAAGAATCTAGCTCTGGTACCACTTGTTACCCAAGTGGCCTCAATGAACTCAAGAGGGGGGTGAATTGAGTTTAAAACTTTTTCTTTGTTTTCACGCTTTAATAACTTTTTCAACAAATTTTGAAGAGATGGTTAAAAACTTGGTTTAATGTATGCAAATGCAAGAGATATGAGAGTGTAAGTATGTCTATGAGAAAGATTGACAAGACAATGAAAAGTAAATTTGCAATGAATGTAAAGAGATAAAGGAAGAGATTGCAAACTTGGTTTATCCTGGTTCGGTCCTCTTGTGGCCTACATCAAGTTCTCTCAAGCAACCCACTTGAGAGTTCCACTATCACTTCAACCTTTACACTTTGAAGATCTCTTTACACGTTGGATCCTCACCCTTGTGTTTGAGTCTCTCAAGAACCAAGAGATGCCCCACTCTTGTTCTATCAAGGGATACCTCACCTTTGTACACAAACTTAAAAGAGTATTACAAGAAATCACTCTCTGAATAGAGTAGATGTTACAAATTGAAGCCCTATAAGGTTTCTCAAGAATAAGACAATTTGGCCAAGTATTGATCTCAAAGATTGATGATTGATAATGATTGAACAAAATGATCTTTGTAGTATGTTTTTCTGCTTTAAACATTGTTAAAGAAGGGTATTTATAGAAAACAATTCGTGTAGACCGTTGTGGATTAGCCTCAAGAGATGTGTCTCTTCAAAACACATTTTTGCAAGTTTCAGGCCATGGTAATCGATTACTCAAACATGTAATCGATTACATAGTTCAATTTTTGAAAATAGCAACGGTCACCATTCTGGTAATCGATTACTTTCTCATTGTAATCGATTACATACATGAAAAATCAGGTTCTGGCTTCACGAACAGAATTGTAATCGATTACTCTTTTTGTAATCGATTACATACATTCCAGAACTTGAAAAAATGAAAATTTAACATAGTGTAAAGATATTCTTCCATTTGAAAAACATTTTAAAAGATCTTTGATATAAATCCAATCCTTTCAAATCAACATTGTATCTTTACAAGTTAAAAATAAACTTATTCATTAAGATTAAATCAATCAAAGCATGATTAATTAGAGAGTGGCCAAATGGACTTATTAAAGAAACCTTTTGACAAAATGATCTATGTCTTAGTATTCTTAACCGTTTGACTTGATCACTTGCTTGTTCATCTTTAGGAACTCCATGTCTTTTACAATTTTTGTCTTGCTTGTTCATTGGCATCATCAAAACCTACAATATGAATTCACAATACTTCCTTAAAACTATCAAATGAAAAATAATATTGGATAAATTTTTTCCTAGAAAGATATTTATTCATGGATGGACAGTATATTCAAAGATTAGCACAAGACAAGAGGGACAAATTGAGAAAAGATAAGGGTGGCCAGAGAGATAGGTAGTACTTAGTAGTACGACAAGCTAAGAAGAGCAATAATGACGAGTTTAGAGAGAAGTTGAGATCATGGGAGAAAGAGGTGTAAGCCTTGGTTTGGATTAAGAGAAAAGTGATGGAATGAAGTTGGAAAAGGGAAAACTAGGGCTTATTTAGTTTTTAATTTTCAGTTTTTATTTTATGAAGGAAATACTGAAAATTGTAAAATTATAAAATTCATTTCAATTTTCATTTCTAATTATCAATATTTTCTTTATAAAATCCTGAAAATTGGAAAATTGAAAATGAATACTAAAAAATGAAAATTGAAGCCAAACACACCCCTAGAATTTCACCTCATTTAGTTAAGTAGAAAATAAGGAAGAAAGAAAACTTGATTATGGGCCCACCTAAATTTTCTTCCTAACATGCGATGAAAATTGGAATGCATATGTGAAAGTGGGTGAATTTATAATTTTGTCCAAAATAAATTTAACCTTTTACATATCATTTAACATGAAAAGAAAAACTAATGATACACAATATTAATGATAAAATATTATTATTTATATTATAAATTTTATATAAAAGTATGATTAATTATGAGATACTAAAATAAAAATAATATGCTTATATTTGATAATATATTGTATATCTTATTTTATTTTAAAATATATTTATATTTGTTACAACTTATAACTTTTCTTTCCTCTTATTTTCTCTACATCCAAACAAAAGAAAAGAAAACACTCTTTTCTCTCTATTTTCTTCTTTTTCCATTTTGTTTCTTCTCATTTTCTTTCCTTTCACTTTTTCTTCACATCCAAACAAATCATAAGAGATGATGAGAGATACTGATAAGTTGAAATGAGAGTTGAGTTGTGGGGGAGAAAGAGGATTAGAGAGTTAGGCCATGTTTGGATATTACATGGTGAATGTAATTGTTTTTTAATATATTTTTTCTAGTGATTTTCCTTTTATTAAAACTAAATATATAAAAAAATATAAAAAATCTTTTGTTTTTATCAAATAATGGCACCCAAACAAACACAATGGGCTAGTTTGGATGATCATTTAGAAAATATTTTTTTAATTAATCTTTTTAAATAATATATTTTGAAAAAAGTAAAACTTAATTATTTTATATTTGGATGTAATATTAAAAGATCTTTTTTATTATCAAACAATTTTTATGTTATAAAAAAATATTTTTTCAGAAGATAGGAATTATAATCTCTCAAAAAATTTTTTAATTTTTTACTTTTTCTAATGATTATGCTTTTATTTTAAATATTTACCTAAACATACTAAAAAACATGAAGAAATTTTTTTATAAGAATTTTTTTTAATCAAAATAATGACATCCAAACAAGCATAATGTATACTATTTAAATAATTTTTTAAGTAGAGGAACAACAAATAGGGAATATCTATTAGTATACACTTACAAAATTATCCTAATAAAACAAAAGTAAAAAAGAAAAGTATTCTTGTAGTAGTAGTAATAATAATAATAATAGCAAATAAAAAGAGTAAAATATGAAAATAGTATATCTAATTAAAATAATTAAAGTGACCTAAAGCTTTTATATAGTATCATAGATAATTAACTATTTTGATGAATATAAATATGGACATATAACTACTAAGCTTAAAATGGATTGGACCATATTGGGCTATGTTAATTTTAGGCGATAATATGTTGGCTTAGCCTAATCTATTTAGGCTAGGGACTCATCTTTTCTTCTTATTTTATTTTTAAACTTTATAGTTCATGAAAAAAAGTCAGTGGGTAAAAATAAAAACTAGTAGTAAATGCCAATCTTAATGATAACAAAGCAGCATTGATGAGCTTGTTTAGCTCAAATGATTGGAAATATAATAAGTTTGCACCTGTGCCTAATGGGAAAAAGAATCCAAAAAATGGCTTTAGATGGTAGGCTATGGAAAATATAGTCATATGTCTCAAGCTTGCTCCTCCTCTTTTACATCCTTCGTTTGGTTGATTCATATGAAAAATCAGCCATGAGTTTCATATATGGGGGATGATTTCGACAAAATGAGAGGATAAAGTTCAACTTTAGTAATGTGAAAAAGGTAAACTTAAATCTACTTGAAATTTAATTATTTATAACATGTTATATGTTTTCTAATAGTTCAATATGTTATATTTATTACCTCAATCTAATTTGTATTTGCTTGTTTGGTATTTTTAGTTATGAACCTATATGGAAAATTATTGAGAAAGGTGGGAAAACCAACTCCATAGGCCGTTACATGCTACAACCTATTATCTTAATTCCATTTCCAATGTGACCCTAATTTCAAGGTTGATGGTGAGGTCAAAACAAGACTGTATAATCGTATGGCCAAATTGGTTTGTGACACAACAGAGAAATAAGATTCATTTGGATTTCCATTATGCTAGAGGCCTCTTTGGCATTGACACTGAAGATAGTAGGAAAACTATGCTTCCTGAGTGGTGGGACTTTTATGAGGGTGGTTGTCCGGAATTAAAAAGGTTTGTCATTTGTGTTCTTAGCTTAACCTATAACTCTTCTAGATATGAGTGTAATTGGAGTGCATTTAAAATGGTAAATGACGTTAATTTATTACTTTGCTTTTAGTTTAAGTTCAGTGTGTTTGAATTTTGACATTTTATTTTGATTTTAGGTTCATATAAAGAGAAGAAACTACTTGCATTAGAAAAAATTGAATAAGTTGGTCTATGTGATGTACAACTCAAAGTTAAAGCATAAACTGATAAGAAGAAATCATATTCTTAATTTTGATTGAGGATATCCATTATGATGATGAATGGATAACTAAAGTGGGGATCATGTGGATGTTGCTGAAGAAGATGATGAAAACACACAACAACCACTTGAGGATGATCCAGTGCTAGCCCTAGTAATGAAGTTAATGTGGATGAAATAGATAGTGGTGACTTACTTGTGAGTTCAAGCAATGCAAATTTAGATGATCCTATTCATGTGATTGTGGATGCAATTGTTGATGATGAAGCTTCATTTGATGAAGAGGAAGAAGAACATGATGATATTGATGATGATCGGATTGAATATGTTGGATGATTTTAGTTTTAAGACTTAAATTGTTGGATTTCTTAAGTTATATCAGTAGGATCTTATGCTTTGGTTTGATTAGACTTGAAATGTGTTATTGTACTTCATTATTTATCATTATGTGTGATTTATTATGGATTTATGGTATTGTAATGTACTAATGTTTAATTTTAAAGTTCATGTTCTATTTATTTCTTTTAGTATATATATGTATTTACTTTGTTTCAATTAGGTAAACTCATATAAGTTTACGAGTTGAGTTTATATAGATTCCATAAGTTTACTTAAACTTTCAAGTTTGATTATCTTGATTAATGTAATTAATTATATAAAGGATATCATTGCAAAGAAAAGAATAGCGTCCCATTACTTTAAGAATTTAATTTTAATATTCTATAAATGTAAAAAAATTTTATACAAATATTTAATTATATATTATTATATTATAAAAGTGTTTAATTTAATTATTCATCGTCATAAAATCTTAAAAAGAAATATATAATTGAATAATAATATAAAACTCTTTTACATAGTTAGTACATAAACGTTATTATCTTATTTAATATATATTTTTTAATTTTATCTATGTGTATTAAGTTATTCTAGTTAATTTGATTCTACTTAATTCATCCAACACAAAAATTATGGGAATGCAAATATGCAATTGTTTTTTCCCCTAAAAACCCTATTCTTGTGCTTTATGCTTTAGTGATATTTTGATTTTATCTCGAATATTTTTATTTTAACTTCAATTTCATCTTTGATACTTTGATAATGTCTTAATTTTATTCGCTAACATTGTCAATTTTATTAACAAATACTACTGATTAAGCTTTGAAATATTAATTCCTATCACGTGGATGCCTTATTCTATAACCAGAAGCTCTATTTTTGTCTAATTATCTTCATTCAAATAAATTGGATCTTACTTATAAACAACTTCTAATTAAAAAAATTACAGTTTAAACATCTGAAGATGAAAATAGACCTTTTACATGTATAATACAACATCCATACAAGACAAAAATGGATATGTTTGAGCCAAATTAATCTATATTGAAAAAATGTTCTTGTTAAAACAAAATAAAAATGTTAGGAATAAAATTGAAAAAAAAAGGGCCTTAGACGAAATTGAAATATCACAAAAAGACAATCAATGAAAAATCGAGTTTATGATTGTGAGGTATGAAATGTTAAATTGAGTTTATGCATTTTGTGTCTTTTTTCAGAAGACGAATATTTTTATTTTTTTTAGTAATTTCCATGCTTATAAATAAATAATTCATTATTTGATAATCATCCATCCATCCCTGTCTGCCTACTCATCAAACCTTCCTGCGTGTTGTTGTTGTTGTGCATCTCTGTGTGTGGGTGGGTAGGTGCCTGCCTCCCCTCGCCACTCTCTTCTCTCCCTTCACTCTCATTTCGCCCCTTCTCTTCTCTTCTCGTCTCTCTCTCTCTCTCACTCACTCACTCACTCTCTAGTCGCTTCCCTCCCCTTCTCCCTTCTTTCAATCCTTCCTTATCTCTCTGCAATTTCCACACCCACATTCTCTCTCTCTCTCGCGCAATTGTCAATTCAACAACAAACAAACAAACAAACAACAACACACATTTATGCACGTGACTTCCATTCCCCAAACTCAATCCAATTCCATGGCGCACAAAAAGCGAAACCCTACCGCACGCTCCAAACCCTCCACACCGGCCGCCCCTCCTCCTCCCTCCGCCGATACCAATGCCGATTCACCGGAATCCGACGCATGCACCGCCGTTTCCGATCAATCCGCTGCTCAATCCTGTGACGGCGGCGATTCTCCGCCCTCCTACGCGCAATCAAGCTCGAATGCGAGCGAGCCCTAACCGCCCTGCGCCGCGGGAACCGCGCCAGGGCGCTGAAGCTGATGAAGGAGTGCTGCTCAAGGCACGAGAGCTCCGGCTTCGCCCACCGAGTCCAAGGCACGCTCTGCGTCAAGGTCGCCGCCACGCTCGACGACCCCGCCGCGAAGCAGCGGCACCTCCGCGCCGCCCTCGAGTCGGCTCGGAGGGCCGTAGAGCTGTCGCCGAACTCGATCGAGTTCGCGCACTTCTACGCGAACCTGATGTTCGAGCTCGCGACGGAGGCGAAGGAGTTCGAGGAGGTGGCGCGCGAGTCCGGCAGGGCGCTCGGCGTCGAGCTTCCCGTTGATCCCGCCAGGGAGAGCCTCCAGGAGGAAGGGCAGCAGGCGATAGCCACGGCGGAGGCACGTGTTGCTCACGTGCAGGGGGAGCTCCGGCAGCTCGTGCAGAAGGCGAACATCGCTGCGCTGTCGTGCTGGATGAAGAATCTGGGCACCGGAGAGGAGAAATTCCGGCTGATTCCTATTCGCGCGCGTGGCGGCGGAGGACCCCCTGGAGGTGCGGCTGGTTCAGGGAAGGAGGCCTAACGAGATCAAGAAGTCGAACAAGTCGACGGAGGAGAGAAGGAAGGAGATTGAGGTTCGTGTTGCGGCGGCGAGGCTTATGCAGCAGAAGGCAGAGTCGCCGCAGGCACAGAGCGAAGGAGATAGGGACGAAAGAGCGTTGGATTTGCGAATTGGGTTCCGGTCAACGGAGAAGGTATGGGCATATGAGAAAGAACGGGTCTAATTTTGAGAGGAAGGGTTGGGTTAAGTCTTATTGGGATGCTATGAGTGTTGAGATGAAGAAGGACTTGCTTAGGATTAGGGTTTGTGATCTGAAGTCCCATTTTGGGTCCTTGAAGGATACTTTGCCTATGGAGGTTTTGTCTGAGGCTTTGTTTTATGGAGAAGCCAATAGGACTTGGAAGTTCTGGCTTTGCTGCCGCTGCGGCGAGAAGTTCCCGAATTCGGAGTCTCATGGGCAGCATGTTATGCAGGAACACATGGGGAGCCTCTTGCCGGAGATACAGAGGCTTTTGCCCCGAATGCGGATAGTGAATGGGTTGAGATGATTCTTAATTGTGCTTGGAAGCCAGTGGATGTCATGGCTGCGGTTGAAATGGTCGAAAGTAAAGCCAGATTCAGGGATTCTTCCTTCAACGAGGATTCCTACTTGGATCATCACACAGAGGAGTACATTGATTCCTTTAATGAATCAAGCGATTCTTACCCTGATAGCAGAAATTTAAGGCATAGTCTCCGTAGTTGTACAGCAGAAATTAGTAGCTATAGTAAAATTGCAGAGAGTGATGTTAGAGGTGGTGTTGAAGTGGAAGGATCTATAGGGTATCCCCTTGTTGATAGTTGGCCAATTTCCGATGACCCTGAGCGTGCAAAACTTCTGGGTAGAATTCGTGCTGTGTTTGAGATGCTTATTAGACACAAGTATCTTGCTGCCAGTCACCTTAACAAGGCCATGCGAATTACTGTGGATGAGATACAGGGTCTTGCTGGTGGTTCAGAACTCCTAGACCATGGCGTGGACCGAACTCCAATGTGCATATGCTTTCTGGGAGCTGCTCAGCTCAAAAAAGTTCTCCAATTTTTGCAGGAATTATCTCATGCTTGTGGTTTGGGTAGATATGCTGAGAAAAGTAGCGGTCCCATTGATGATTTGCATAACACCAGACAAGGTCCTGAGATCAAAGAGAAGATTGTTCTCAATGGAGATGCATCATACCTCCTTCTGGATGAGTGTTTACTGCCGATACAAGTTACTCCTGATATGGCTCAGGGTGCTGTTCTGGATGATGTGAATGCCCCAACTCCTCCTGATGTGGTTTCATATGATACCGATGCTTTGCTGTCCTGGATATTTTCAGGTTTACCTAGTGGGGATCAATTGAAATCGTGGATGCATACACTAGAAGATAGAAGACATCAAGGAATGGAAACTGTCCAAATGCTCGAAAAGGAGTTCTATCACCTACAGGGTCTCTGTGATAAGAAGTGTGATCGAATAGGTTATGAGGAAGCTCTACAGGCAGTAGAGGATCTTTATCTAGAGGAAAGCAGAAAGAGGGAAAATAATGGTGAATTTGTCCTGCGAAGCTATGAGTCTGTCTTAAGAAGGCGGAGAGAAGAGCTCATTGAGAGTGAGAATGATGTTACCTGTGTTAGCAATAGGTTTGAGTTGGATGCTATATCAAATGTTTTGCAAGAAGCAGAAGCAATGAGTGCTAATCAATTTGGCTATGAGGATGGTTATGGTGGTATGACTTCTCAACTATGTGATTTGGAAGCTGGTGAAGAAGATGGATGGAGAATGAGGGAACATTTGCATCAAATGAATGGCTTTATTGAAATTGCATTGCAGAAAGTGAAGGAGCTTTCATCTGTCGAGGTCAGTGTTTTCAATCTTGTCACATGTCTACAATATGAGAAGGTTGACCATCTTCCCTGATGTTTACCCACATCACTTTGCAATGCAGCTTAGAAAAATTGATGCACGAATCATGAGAAGTGTTGCAGAGATGCAGCAATTGGAACTCAAACTTGGGCCTATTTCTGCTTATGATTATCGACCAATATTATTGCCTCTAGTGAAATCATACCTAAGGGTTTGTATTCAAGCCGTTGAAACATGTTTTGTTGCCCTTCCTTTCTCTTACTCTTAAGTCTTACCTATATTTGCCTTTGTTTTGCTTATTTAGGCTCACTTGGAAAATCTGGCCAGAGAGATGCAACAGAGAAGTCTGATGCTGCAAGAGAAGCATTTTTGGCTGAACTTGCTCTTGATTCTAAGAAGATTGTTAAAGGAGGAAGTGAGAACACCAGACATTTGGAGAAAACGAAAGATAAGAAGAAAAATAAAGATCATAGAAAAACAAGAGATTTAAAGGTGATCATCATGCATATTGAATTTGTTCATATTGGGCCAAACTCCATGACAACTGGCAACTGGTAATGTTTTCTTTCATGCAGGCTACGAGTGGTCATGAAGAGCTCTTGTATCAAGCTATGATTCCTGAGTCAGAGTATGTTTCTGTTTTGCAGTTTTTGCCTGTTCATCTTTTTATTTTCAAGTCTTTTGTGATATTGTGACTTCTTATGAATGCTTACGATGTGTTCCTGCTGCAGTATCCATCCAGTTTCACCTGATAGCAACTATCAAGATTCTGAGGTTGTTATTCCTATGAATACTGATGACTTGGATCAAGAGGGAGATGAATTTAGACTTAAAATTGAGCTAGAAGAGGATGAAAAGAAGCTTGAACAAACTTTGGAATTTCAAAGGAGGATAGAAAATGAAGCTAAACAGAAGCACCTTGCTAAGCAACAAATGAAATCATCTGGTACATATTTAGAGAAAGCAGAAGACAAACCTCAGGATGCTCAATTGAAGGTGGTTGCTGATGGCCCAGATGTACATGAACATATAAGACTGCCCATGCAGGTACGTATCTCTTGTTTCTGTTTCTCCTATTTAAAGGGATAGAATTTCTGGCTGCTAGTTATCAATTTACTGTTGCATGGAAATGTGGACTTTTGAGGCATTTGCGCAAAAAGGAAATATTTTGTAGATATGAATTAGTTACTGCAGGAAATACACCTCAGAACTTGTGCATTTGTTTTTTTCAGGAGAAGTTGGCAAAGGAGAATGGGTATGCAAGCAATCTGGATGGTGTGCTTATTACCACAACAAATGGTTCCATGGTGTCAATTAAATCTTCAGCTGATTCAGCTGCCCAAAATCTTCATTTTATGCATCATTCAAAAACTAATCAAGGTTGGTCATTATTTTTAAAGATATCTTAAATTGCAGTGTTTATGTATTTATTTATTCTTTTGGTTGAGATATTCATTACTCCTCTCTTGTTCTCCAGCAGACATTGCTAATGGAGTAGTTCCCGAGGATGGTCTTCATTTGCCTGATCAGCGTGCAGGAAGAAAACATAAACGGCGTAGGAATCCTTCCAGATTAGTGGATGGAAAGTTTGAATCTGTTGCACTGGAAAAAGAGAATATTGGGGTTACACAAGCTGAGAATCACTTAAGAGGGCAGGTTAAACAACTTAACAACCATGATGCTAACAAAGGTTAGTTCTAACCTTGCCCAAAGATTCTTTCTTGTAATGCTGGTGTATATGAATTTTAATCTAAAAAGAAGATATTCAATATTCCATCTTATAATTATCTGCTGAGTGCTATATGAATTTTAATCTAAAAAGAAGATATTCAACATTCCATCTTATAATTATCTGCTGAGTGCTAGTTTATCACACTATAAATGTTGGTGGTACACCTATCATACATCAATATTGCACTAATTTTTAAGATGCCTTCAGGAGGACTTTCTCTTGTTAAGATCGTTAGTCGTTACAACTGTCTTATGTTATCATTTGTGCTTCAGTTGCTTATTATCTTTCATTTTGCCAGCGGTAGAACTATGGTTTCAGATCTGCATTTAAGGCTCACATGTTGCCTTTTGGTCCCTGAAGAAAGTATCCCAATCTTTTCCCCTCTTTTTGTGTAACATGCAAAATCAAATGCAGGCTGCTTGGCTTCTGTTCTGTCATCTTTGTTTTACTTAGGCCATTTCATTTGCTTCATCCCTTTTGTTATGTGTTTTCTATAACGAAAATGTTGCGATGTTAAGTGACAGTTTTATTTTTGTTGAATCAGTTTCTTGTTTATATGATTAAAATTTCTTTACATGTCTGCTTTTTCTCATCTGGCATCTGAGTTGTTATGTGCCTGAGATCACTTACACTTATGCATTGGTTTATATTGTTTGCATATTTTGTATTGGAAATTAATTTCCAAATGTGACTGCCTTGATTTGATATGAATTGAATAGTATGGTGATATCAGTTGTAGTTTCTCTGGCAGTGCTTATTTGGATATGGATATTCTTCTCTTTTACACTTCAATAAAGAAGATTTTGGTCAAAACATGCTCCTGTACTTTTTTATATTCCGAATCCGATTTGGTAGTGGTTTGAAACCCCGTTATTGTATCCGTGTCTCATCTTGTCTGTGAGAATTCTGTTAATATATGTCAGTTGAAAGTTGTTTATTGATGTAGAAATCTAATTTTAGTTTGTGGGCCTATACTATGTCCTATTGTATGGGGAGTAATTTTTTTAAGAAAATGAATAAAAGGCATCTTATGAAGCTGTTATCTCAAACATGAAAACTACTATATTGATGCTTTGATATGTCATCAGTGTGGGGAGACGATGGACCAAAAATGGTGAAAGAGTTGCAAGTTGAAGATGAGGAGGAGGAAAGATTTCAGGCTGATCTTAAAAATGCTGTGCGCCAAAGTTTGGGTATAATGTTTTTCCCTCCCTTATGATCTAGACCGGTTACAGTATCTTATGTACCTGATATGTGTTTTCGTATGCCGTATTTCTCTTCTTTCTTGGAAAATTGAACTCAACGGAGATGTTTTAATGCAGAGTTCTCTGATGATTTTCCTTTCTCCTTTTCTGTATCTGTTGGATCCCAGTGTGGCCTGATGCCATCTTTGCTAAATCTGAAGCTGTGAAATCAATACCATATTGTGGATATTTGTTTATTTCTGAGCTAGTTTCAGTAGTGTATGACCAGCATTAGGTAGGGTGTGGCAACAATATATGATAGATAACCATTCATTTTTTTTTAATCAAAATAGTAAAAAATATAACACCTTGAAGGGAGTAGGTTTCCATAAAAAAATATGGAATCCAATTTACAATTTGCACTGTATTTTCAATAGTGAGTTAGAGTGCTACTAATCATTGGCATGGCCTCCGTCATCGCTCCAATTGCGTTGTATGTTTCAATATTTCTTTCCTTGCCAGAGAATCGGCTTACTCTTGGTCATTTATAATGTTTTCTCTTCCATTCAAAATCGATTGTGAACTTTCTACATAATGTGATAAATTTCATGTTATCTGCTTGTCAAAAAAACATATCTGCTTGTCTCACAGAATAATACCATTTCTCTCAATGATTGTATCATAGAACCACTGCTTGTGGTTGGTAAAAATGTTGCAACTTGCAAGGTTGCATTTGCCATTTATTCACCATAACCCTATGAAGCTTTACCTGTTTTTTGGGCACTTAGCTGCCACATTTTGTTTCTGTAATATATTTGTTGTCATTGCCATTTCTCTAAAATATCCTAGTTACAATAATTTCTCTGTCTGTGCTACAAGTAAAGCATGACTTGGCATAACTGTGAAGCAAATATTTTCAGTTTGCCTTTGATTAGCTATAATATATCTTTTACCTGCTTAATTTATAATTCTGATTTCATCTCCTTGAAGAATGATGGAAACATTGATGACTCTAACTTTGTAAGAGATTCTGCTTATCAGATACATACCAAGCACATAGGAAAGTGCCATTAGTTTCCTGTTTGAGAATGTCTCAGAGAGCCTCTTCACGAGTAGAGGAAGACACAAGTGAGAATGTGAATGGAACTTCTTTGATTGGTACTGGGCTGAAGAATGAAGTGGGTGAATATAATTGTTTTCTTAATGTAATTATTCAGGTAGGTCTTTTTCAAGTCAGTTTTCCACTTTGTTACAGTAGTTTCTGATGCGCCCTTTTTATTGATTTTGCATTGCCTGAAATAACTTTTTGTCTCTGTGAGTTCAGTCATTGTGGCATTTAAGACGTTTCCGGGATGAATTTCTTGGCAGATCAAGATCAGAGCATGATCATGTGGGTAATCCTTGTGTTGTGTGTGCATTGTATGACATCTTTATTGCCATGGATGTTGCAACAAAAGATTCCAGTAGAGAAGCAGTAGCACCTACTTCCCTGAGGATAGCCCTAAGCAATTTGTATCCAGATAGTAACTTCTTCCAGGAGGTAACTTCAATGGGATATGATTGTTCCATGGTTGTAGTGAATTTTTTGTAACTTGAATTTTGTTGACTAATTCATGCATCATAGGAAGAGATATAATACAGTTATTGTGTGGACATTTGACAGGCTCAGATGAATGATGCTTCTGAAGTACTAGCAGTGACATTTGACTGCCTTCACCAATCATTTACTCGTGGTTCAAGTGTTTCTGATATGGAATCAGTGGAAAACAACAGTTCAGGATCTTGGGATTGTGCGAGTAATAATTGTATTGTACATTCACTTTTTGGAATGGACATTTTTGAACAAATGAACTGCTACCACTGTGGTCTTGAATCCAGGCGCTTGAAGTATACCTCGTTCTTTCACAATATAAATGCCAATGCCTTCCGGACAATGAAGGTATCTTTTCGAAGGATATTTTAACATTTACCAATCTGTAGATTTCTGTTAATTTCAACTTGTTGAGTACCTTAACTGGTCACTTCTTTTACTTGCCAGGTTATGTCGGCTGAAAGCTCCTTTGATAAGCTTTTGAATTTGGTGGAGATGAACCATCAGTTGGCTTGTGATCCAGAAGTTGGTGGTTGTGGCAGGCTTAATTATGTCCATCATTTTCTTTCAACTCCTCCCCATGTTTTTATGATAGGTGGCTCTGTTGTTACATGTGGACTATTTTTTTTCACTTCTTTTTGGGGTTTTGCCATGATGTTGGTCTTTATCTTTATTTCCTGCACGTTTGGAATTCGCAGTTCTAGGTTGGCAAAATACATGTGAGAGTGCTGATGATATAAAAGCAACTGTTGCAGCCCTGAGTACAAAGATCAATATCAGTGTCCTTTATGGTGGTTTGGATTGTGGAAGTACCTATAGCTTGGTTTCAGTGGTATGTATTTGCATCATAAAAATGTACAGAATGTTCATATTTATTCTTTTTGCATTGTGGCTGTAAGTGATGAGATAATACATCTTTGATAGAACAGAGATGTGCAATGTAAACCTGCATATGTAAAATATCCTTTTAATATTAGATTTTATGCAGAGTTACAGCTTCAGCCATTCAAGCTTCATATTTCTTTGTTGCTTGTTTCTCCACTCATCCCCCATTGCCCTATCTTAATTTTAGTTTTCTCCCCTCTTAGCTTCAAAAATATCACTTATAAAAGAATGTTTCTAAATTTTAAAACAAATTCCCTAAAGGACTGCACCTAACTAGATATATATTTTTTTATACATACATAAAACAAACATGATACTGATATATGATTTTTTTTTAAATATATTTTTATAAAGAATGATGGGAAGAATGGCTGCAAAATTGTCTATAAATAATAAATTTTTTGTACCATAAAAATATTTTTTATCCCCTTTTTCACTCCATTGATCCAATTTTCAGTAGATGATTGATTGATGTTTTGCTCAAGAGTAGTCATGTGGTGAGTTCTACATTAACTCACTAAATGAATAACTGGTCTGGTTCAGTGGCGCTCTGCAATCCCAATTTTCCACACTATTTATGTTCCTAATTTGTGTCATTTAAACTTGCAGGTTTGCTACTATGGGCAGCATTACCACTGCTTTGCTTATAGTCATGACCGTGAACAATGGATTATGTATGATGATAAGACTGTCAAGGTGAGTTGAATCTTTGAGCAGATGATTGTATCACATTCTGCTCTTCCTTTGTGCTCATTGTTTTCAACAATGTCAGGTAATTGGTGGGTGGGCCGATGTTCTTACAATGTGCGAAAGAGGCGCCTACAACCTCAGGTTCTTTTCTTTGAAGCTGTAAATTAGCTTTCTGGCAGAAGTGATAACATCATGTGCTGGACTGAAGAACTGAGTTTGACGTAGTGAGGCATCCAACTGGTTTACGGTGAGGTGCTGTTTATGAAGATGCCTTTTTGCTTACAAGTGATGTAGGGAGTAAAGTTTCCGGCTTCAGTGATGTCAACAAGCTTTGGTATGCATACCTCAGTTGGGAATGGCATTCAAAATTTGTGAAGCAGTGTGTAAGTAGTTACATCTGGGTCTCTTAAGGGGAGATCATGTCCGAATTCCATAATATTTTTTGAGTAAATGGACGAAATTGGACACTGAAGAGTGAAGAGCAGAGAGTGTGGTGTTTATTGCTAACCATTACTCAACACAATTGGCCTATAGTGATTATCAGTTATCACATTCATTTCTTTCATCCATGTATTAAGCAAGTTTTGGTATTGGAAAGCTCCACAATTTGTTGAGGTTTGCCAGATATTTGTAGAAGACCTTAGGCTGTTCTTTGGTAAACATAGTTGCCCCTTGTTGGGAACATTACCATTTGCAGGAGGGTTTCAACGATTTAACCCTCATTCCCCCTCCCTTGTCAAAATATTAAAAAAAAAATGAAGAGAGGATCTGTATAGCTTACATACAATTAGATTTGCTGTCATTTTGCTACAATTACAGATGAAAAAGGAGTTTTGTTTGCTGATCTTTGGATATACTGGACATAAGTTTCCTCTGCTGTGATATGGATACCTGTCGCTAGTTATGGAACGTGCTGCATGGCTGGATTTGTGCAGTGGAAAAATTGAGGAGCTTCCATCCAGCGTCCGTATCACTTCACATTCTTCGTTTTTGCTTCCGTTAATTTGCGGTTGGGGGAGGGGAGGTTGGGTTGTCTAGAATCAACAATAGTTAGTCAGTCTTTCTTTCCTTCTCTCTTTCCTCCTTCCTTTTTATTTTTTTATGTTAAATGTAGCAACTGCTTATGCAATTTTGGGGCGGTTAAGTGAAGGTAATGATATCAAATAGTTATTGTAGTTTCAGAAGTTAACTATTAACTTCTAGTGAGAATAGAACAAAGATCATGTTACAATTTTGTCCTGCATTTTTTGCGATTGGGGTCAACTAAGATGGATAATTATACTGCTTTGTTTTATATATTGTGCGGAAGAGTGTATTAGGCATCTTGAGGCTGTGCTTTTCTTCTACAAAAACAATAGGCTGTGCTTAAGTTGTAGGCTCAGTTTCCTTTGGAATGTTCTGAACTCTTAACTGGCAATAGTCGCCTATTAAGGACGTTAGCCACAGTTATGTTGTATAAATCTACTTCTATGAGGCTTTTCTTGCTTCTATCAAGATTTTATTTAGTTAAAATTTAATTGAAAGTCATGGATGGGAAACTCGACTTACATGTTTAACTTAGAAAAAAAATTATTGCAGTGTATCATAAGTAATCGATGTATTGATCCATCATTACAACTATCATGATGGTCCTTAATATCCTAGAGATTTAATGATAATTGATATGGAATTTAGTTTAAAGATAACCTTAACATAAAAACTCTGAAAAAAAAAAAATCCTCTAACACCGACCATGTCCAATCAAATGTAAGTGTGGCCGTAACTACTAATAAAACACTTATAGTTAATTGTGATGATATGTCTTTGTAACGAAAAAAAAAATCTTTGCAATCAAATAAAGATCAGTCTTACAAGGCATTAAAATAAGCCAAACTAATAAAGCTACCTGACAGTCTTGAAAAATTCTTAAAATACTTACGGATATAGATAGACAATATTGAAGATTGTAACAATAAATATACACGTGTCACCAAGATATGCACCCAGCCCACGTGTGAAACAGCCACCATTCAATAACTTCTCATGAAAAGGAGCCACAGCAAGACATAGCTAGATAGCTATGACCACAAAATGGTAACCTCCTAAAAGTTAGGACTCTCGCACATTCTCAAGTACACCTGTCCCCAACGGTCTCACTCTTGGATGAACCAACTCCATACATTTCGCTTCTCTCTCTCAATCTGTGCTTTTACTCAGTCTTCCCACTCCCACCAGATCCGCATATTAACACAGCTTAGCTGTTGCTGTGACACCAACGTGCAACCCCTTTCACTCCCAACAACAACAACAACAATCCCTTCTACATATCCTCTCTCCTTCCTTCTGCCATATCCTTCTCCTACAAAATTCAATCTCTTCATGCATTTACCATCGAGAATGATGATCTAGTACGCTTGTAGGGGTCCCCATCATTTTTGACAAAAGTGGTGGAAATATGACCCTTAAGGGTGGCACAACATTGGCATGTGCAGCATGCAAATTCCAGAGAAGAAAGTGCACCCCTGAGTGCCCTCTTGCCCCATACTTCCCTGCTGACCAACCAAAGGTGTTTCTGAATGTCCACAAGCTATTTGGAGTGAGCAACATTGCGAAGAAATTGAAGAAGTTGGATCCCAGCCAGAAGAAAGTAGCAATGGACTCTTTAATCACTCAAGCGAATTATAGGGAGAAGTATCCTGTGCATGGTTGTTGGGAGGAAGTGTGCAGGCTTCGTTACCAAATATGGCAGATGGAAGAAGAGCTTCAAGTGGTTCATCACCAGCTTGAGATGTGTAGGCAACATCATCATCATCAACAACAACAACATCATCATCATCAAGGACAATCCATGCATGATCATGATGATGTGACTTCACAATTGGAGTTGGGAATGGCACCGTGCAGTACTAATAATAACAATGCCCTTTCACTCTTCAATGTTCCACAGCCACAGGTTTGCAACATCAACACACTTGCTGCTTTACCTGTGTCACAACATCAGCAGCAACAATGTCAATACATGCCCTTCAATCCCCTTTACATGGATTCCAAGGATAATGTGGTCACAAATCCATTATGGGTTCAGCACCCGTATGCAAATCAAAATGGCAGTTCCATGATGCAACCGCAGTTGGTTACCGCACAGCCACTACCTGTCCAACAATTTGTTGAAGATTATGATGAGATGCGTCGGTTTTTTGATGCAATTGATGACAGACAACCGTACATTTATTCCAAGGAGGCTTATGAGTCAAGGTAGATTGATCATTTCATAATTAATCAGACAAACCAAAAGAACAGCATTATTAACAGTTGTCATTGTCACATAGAGAGTTTAACACAGAAATTATTAGTAAGGAACATATAGAAAGCGTTGGTGTAATCAAATGTTTATGATCGAGATCCAATATAATAAAATATAATTAAATAGTCATATTTGGCTAATAAAGTTGGCTTAACTGTTAGGATGGAATGGTTTCAACTCGAAGATCTTGTATTTGATTCATGCATGTAGCACTTCATTAGTAGGTTTACCGCAAGCTCATATTGAAGCATGTGGCATATGCCATATATGACCTTGGAGTAGGTTCTCCTAAACTTTTTGCAGACTAAAAGAAAAGGACAAATGCTAGCCTAAATACTCATTTTGATCTTTTAGAAATATATCGAGTGACAAAATTAGTCTCTCAAGATTTTAACTGTACGGAATTGTATAGGACAAATTTGTCCTCTTTTTTTATTTTTGTGGAATCAATAGAGGACTTTTAAATCTCAAGAAACTAATTTGTCCTCCAATGTATTTGTGAGGGACTAAAATGGGTTTACTCAAAGTGGTACATATTTGATATTGTACGTCTGCTTGCAGTTCAGAAGAGTCACTGAGAGATACGAGAAAGTGCATTGAGCATGTTGCTGAGAATGAACTGAAGAGTGCTGCTGCATGCTTCAGCCTTACTAGCGTCAGCTGATCAATGAGGTGTCCCTCTCCCCTTGAACAAACAGACAAGTTTTGAGTTTCCATTCTTCTTTCCTTTTTAGGTTTCTAGTTAATTTCTTGGTAAGCTTTCATGATTTAGTTTTTTACTTTTTACTCTTTCACTTTGTCAAAATTTTGAATAGAAGCAAATACTTTCCCTTGTCCATGCATGAATTATTATGTGTGCAGGCAAAGAATAATATCCAATTTGGCTTATTTTAGTCAATCTATACTATACCTTTGATTGTTTTCAGCAGTTAATTAGCTCTCTCTTACCTATTATGTAGCAACAATTTGATCTGTAATGCAAAAAGAAAAAATGATTCAAGAGATAATAATCTCATCAGCAAATGAAGCCTGAAAAAGTAAGTGAATCAAGAAATAACTGAAAGCAAAACATGACATATCAGAGAGGAAAACTATTTAGATCCATAATGTTATTGTTTGGTTACTGAATTCAAAATTCAGAACTGAAGTATCACGGAATTGGCTAATGATTTGCATAATTTAATATTTGTATCATAACTGTCTCAACATTTGAGCATCAAATTTCACTTTTTACATTTTATCTGCATGTTGTTATGCAGTACAAGGAGAGCTTTCAGTATCTTAGTCTTCCTTAACCAATGGTGTTACAGTCTGCATTGTAGAGCTGTTTTATTGGTTTTACACACTGATGAAAAAGAGCCACAATGTCAAAATACTTTGAAAATGTTATTGTTATCTGCATTTGATGTCTGTAAGTAATTTATCTATCTTCATTTCTTTTTAACATTAGCAAAATGCTGCTTCCCATTTGAATTCAGAGCAGTGGGAACTAAATTTCAGATGCTTGAGATCCTGTTTGTTTTCACTATAAACCTTTCTTTACTTGAAGAGAAGCTAAAGAAAATTGAGAGAACTGCTTTTTTTTTTTCTCTGAAAAAATGAAAGTATGTACATAGATTTCGAAACATAATGAAATTCGCACTTTCCTTGTATTTTAAAGTGTTTCAGCCAATGGAGATGGCTCATCTGGTCACTTTTCGTCTTTTTCTTATGAATTATTTGATGGAGTTAAATTTTAACACACTAAAAGTATAAACTTTTTTACATTATCACCTAATTAAATAATGAATTTTTAAGCAATGAGGGTAGGAACTAATCATACATGCTGAGCTGAAATTGCATGATTACATAACCATGTAAATTTTTTTTTTTTTTTTTTTTTACATTTTAAGTATATTGCAATTAAATCCTTCCTAATAAGAGTGTAAATTTTGGGCTTGAAATGTTACAATTTTATCATAATGGGGGTTTGTATCCTAGATCTTAAAACTTGAACAATTTTAATGAAATGAGGGGTCAAATCTTAGGTCACTTAATTATGGAGATTCTAATATCATGTTATGAAATAATTGATCCTAAAAACTTAAATTAATTGATAGAAGTACATAAATGATTTTATACTCTATCCTTTTGTAAGGTGACATCCATGATCAATCCTTGCATTATGATCAATATAAGAGTAGTTTAAGTGTTATGAAACAATCAAAATAGGTTAATGGTATGAAATGATTTTGGTGATACTCTCACGGTACAAGATTGGAGTCTCACTTTCCTTTTAGCCCGACAAAAATAATTAAGGGTAGGGTTATTTGTATTTATTGTAAATAAAATATCGTGTCAACTTATTTTAACTATTGGATATATATGAACTTGAATGAAATATAAAACAACACATTGTCTTATGCCCTATTATTATAAATACTCCATTCTTTTCAAAATATGTCAATTTTGACCAAACACATGTATTAAGAAAAGTAATAAATGATATTAATAACGTAGATAGATTAATATATCTATAACTATTAATTAATAAAGGATAATACTCAAGGCTAATGTTAGATGAAATGTTTTGAAAATGTAAAATTAATTAAGGATAATATTAGAAGAATAAAATTAATATTTTATTAAAATAAAAAATTAATAAATATTTTAAATATAAAATTATTTAAAAATACATAGATATTTTGAAAGGAAGAATATCATTCTTCAATGATCAGGGAGCAAAATTTGGAACAGGACTAATGTCCAAAATTGGGCCGCGTTGCACTATATCAGGAAGGAGACCAATTTTCATTCAATCAATGATCACTTACAAGTATCTCAAGTGACATTTGTTTTTCTCGACAAAAAAAAAAAAGTCTTCTTAAATAATTACGTGGGGTTGAAGTTGGCATCATGATCCTTTGCATTGGAGAAACAATTTCAACTTTAGTCCAATTTTACATTTTATGATGCATTATTGATTATTGATACGGTAAGTAGCGGCCAAAAGTGAGATTTAAAGTGGGATATTCATTGAAAACGCTTTTATTTACCAACACAAGTACTTTTCTCTCTTCGTGATTGGTCATTTGACCTACTTGCATGAATATCAATTCCAACTAAATAGCTATGCTTCATAACTAGATAAAAGTGTATTTTTAAAAAGTCTTGATTGATTAATTTAAAATTTCAATTTTAATTCAATTAAAGAGTTTTATGTACACAAAAATTTAATTATATCTCACATTAATAAAAGTGTTTGATTAATCACTCATTAAATAAAGATAAATAATTAAATAATAATATAAAATTTATTTTACATTAACACTATATCAAGACAAATATGAGTAAACTCAAACTTGATGAAAATTTTGTGTCAGACAACTTGGTCTTATAAAAAGAAATTATTTAGTTGGTTCATGAGAATGTCAAATGTCACACTTAATAAAGATCTCGCCCACCAAATTACTTCCCTGCCCCCACCCACCCCACCACACTTCCTCTGTCCCTTATCCTCACCGCCTCCATCCAATCCTCCCCCACCCCACCCCCCACCATCATCATCATCATCTTCTAGGCAGCAAAAAAAAATAGAAGTAGCTAGGCACAAAAAACTCCTCCCTTCCCTACGACACAGCCATAGCAACAACAACATCATCAAGAATCCATCATCAACTCTATAACCCATATAAAAAGCATCCTTATCCCAAAATCCTCAAGCCAAACCCAGCAACCATAGAAATAACCAAATGAAACACATCACAAGCACAATCCTTAAATTAAAAAGATCACAACCAAAAACCCAATCTTCATCCTTTAGAATTATAGGGGCTGATTGGAAAGTATTTTAAAAAATAGTTTTTAGTTTTTAAAATCAAAAAGTTAGAAAAACTTGTTAGGTATGCTATTTTTTTCAAATTGGTTTTAAATACAAGAAAACTATTTTTGTGTTTTAAAAGCTGAAGTTAAAAATAACTAAAAGTTGTTTTCAAAAACAAGTAACAGCATGGTGACAATTTTGTAATTAAAATGTTTTATTGATTGGCACGGGCTTCGAACCTCGTATGAAACCAATCTTACATTTTTTTCTCAAAAAATTCCTCCAATACTCATGTGAAACCAATCTCATCCGTCTCTCTAGTATTAAGTGGACACATGGAAGCTTCTACAAGTTTCAATGTGTGATAGTCATTGTGTCTCTTCCAAACTCTAATGCTCATTGTGATATTCTCAAAACTTATTTTTAAAAATAGCTATCCAAACAGATAGTTTTTGTTTTTCATTCTTTAAAACTATTTTCAAAAAAATGCTATCAAACAGAATTTTTGTTCTCCTACTTTTTAAAATTGAATTTAAATTCATTTTTTAAACTATTTTAAAAACACAAAAACAAAACTAATTCTAAACAGCCTCATAGTTACGTTGGACCATAAAACAAAAATCCATAGCCAAACCCTAAGCCCACAAATAAAAAATCATCAAAATATATCACAACCTATTCTCCTATAATCACAGAAGAGAGAGAGATAGAGTCACAACCCATTGCTATCGAACCACCACATAGCCGTCGCGCCCTCATTGCAAGCTCCACTACGGTCTCTTCCTTCACTGTCGCGAGCCACTGCGACCTTTGTTGTTTCAGATCATACCACCATTATCCTCCTCCTTAGCCGGATGAAGCCACCATGATCAACACGCACCTCTGTATTACTTCACACCCCATCATCACAATGCTACATTGCGTTATCCACCCATGCGCCATTGTAAACTCAACCTGCTTTGGTTTGTGTTACTGTTTTGTGGGTGTTTGCAGTGATCATGGGAATGATGGAATTTTTTTTTGATCCGTAAAAATGGATGAACTTTCATGGAATTGATGGGTGTACGGAATGAAGATGATGATCAGTTGTTTTACTTTTATTACAAGAGGATGATGGTGGTAGTGGGGGTGAGGATAGGGATGGAGCTAATGGGGTGAGGGACAAAGGGAGTGTGGTGGGGTGGGTGGGGCCAGGGAAGTAATTAGGATGGGTGGGGTCTTTACTAATCCTGTTGGACATGCCAGGTAAACAAGTTTGTTAGACTTAATGCGAGGGATTACTAGGTGTCTAATTTTTAATATTGTCAGAAATCAATTAATTAATTTTTTTTTTTCACGAACCAAGTTATTTAAAGTTGACATTGTCAAAGACTAGCTTGGGGTTTATTCTAAAAGTTTTTTTTATATTAAATGGTTATGTCAAACTCTTTTATATTAGTATATTAAAATTAATTTAAAATTATTTAAAAAATTTTCTATATTTTTTTATATATTATTTCTTCACACTAATAATTCACATCATATAAAGACTAAAATATATCAAATTTTAGTGTTTTTTTTTTTCTGTCTTGATCAAATTTTAGATTAAGATATCAAATTAATTCTCCTGGGTAGGGGTTAGGCTCACTGTTCCCACACAGATATTAACTTGTGTTTTTGGGGGTATTGAACGAGGGCCTAAGCCCAAAAGGAGGAAATTAAACCATTACAGCAGATATCATGGGTAACGACTAACCCCGTGAGCATCATAACGCAGAAACTCCACAATTCGATTGGGAGGGTTGCTCCAAATCGTAGTATCACAAACAGTGTAAACCCCAACACCCCCCCCCTTCTCTCTCTTCTAAGAAATCTGTGCAGAATCCGATTCTTCTTCTTCTTCACACACAATGAAGCTCGACGTTGATGTCTTGCGATATCTATCCAAAGAGGATTTTAGGGTTCTCACCGCCGTTGAGTTGGGCATGAGGAATGTGCGTGCCTTGCCTTGTCTTGCCTTGCGTTTCTCCCTCACTCATACATTCAATTCAATTTTCAAAATTCAAAAACAATAAAATTATACTATGAGCTGAAGTTGCTAAAATTCCTGTCTCTTTCCCTTGCAGCATGAAATTGTACCTTCTGAACTCATCGACCGAATTGCTCGTCTCAAGTAAGTTCAGTACTCTTTTGGATTCAATTTTTGTCGTGATTTTTTTTTTTTTGGTTTTAAATGGATTGTCCATGGTGAATGCGTGCAGGCATGGGGGCACGTACAAGGTTTTGAAGAATTTGCTCAAGCATAAGTTGTTGCACCACGACTCCTCTAAATGTTGGTAACCTGTGTGATATATATATATATATATATATATATATATATATATATATATATATATATATATATATATATATATATATATATATACAATAACTCTGGTTTTTAACTGCGCTCATGATTGCGTTGCTCTCAATGCTGTTACCTGCGGAAAATTGCGAAAAAAGAAAAAAAAATATATAGCTGATGTGATTGCGATTGCCATAACGAACCACAATTTAAAACATTGGTAGTAACAAATTAAAGTTCATCTGCATGACCCTCTAGTTAAACCTTGATTTTCTTTCAGATGATGGATTCCGCCTTACCTACCTTGGTTATGATTATCTTGCCATTAAAACTATGGTGAACAAAGGAGTGTTTGTGGGTGTTGGCCGACAAATTGGTGTTGGAAAAGAATCTGGTACTCTTTTGTGATTTGGCAAAACTAGTCTAGTGCTTTTAATATTCTAATACGGTGCTGGTCTATTATATTTCAGTCATTTCCTAATTATTGGATTTGTTGTCTGCTAGATATATTTGAGGTTGCATGTGAAGATGGAACTGTTCTAGCTATGAAGCTGCATAGGCTTGGTAGAGTTTCTTTCAGGGCTGTCAAATGAAGCGTGACTACCTAAGACATCGTAGTAGTTATAACTGGCTGTATTTGTCTCGGCTCGCTGCACTTAAAGAATTTGCTTTCATGAAGGTTACCCCCCCCCCTATATTGTTTTAATTCCATTTTTCTCTGTTCAACTCTCTAACTGAATTATTCTTTTTATGCGATTTTCTAATGGCACATGGTTTGCTTGAGCAGGCTTTGGAAACACATGGCTTTCCTGTTCCAAAGGCTATAGAACATAATAGACATTGTGTAGTCATGTCACTTGTCCCAGGTTACCCTCTGTGAGTGTTCTTTCATTACCAAGCATAATTTGATTTCACACCTAAGCCACCTTTACCACAGGACTTACTTTTATCCTAATTATTCTTGTAGTCAGTTTTGACGATAAAATGCTTCTTGTTATTAAAATTATGCTTTTTAAGATTTTAAGGTGCTACAATGCGCTTTGCTTCTCTCTGAAAATTAGATTAGGGCTCACATTGGAAATTGGAATCACTCTGAAAATTTTGCTTCTTAAGATTGTAAGGCTCACATAGGAATAGGATTGGTCAATTGGGCCCAGATTTTCTCAAATATATCCACCAATTTTTGGAAATTGGGATAAGATTAGTCAATTCAAACATTTTTGGACACTGGTTTATTTGTTGTAGTACTTCTGGGATAGTATTTGTTGATCTTTGGTTTGGTATTGCAACAGTAAATGGTATGCTTGAGCATATTGATCCTTGGATCTGTGCTTTTCTTTATCTTTTGTTTGGTATACTAGTAGGCATGAAGTATGTGCATCATTTCTTAAGCAGGTTAATATTTTTTGACTGTCGGAGTTCTATGCAATTGCCAATTGGATGCATGGGATTTAGTTACAACATTGTTTGGATATGCTTAGCTCTGGAATTGTGGTCTTCGATTTATTCTTTCTCAGGTCGTGTCAAGAGGCATTCAGTATGAGCTGCATGTTTTAGGCAATGTGTTTATCATTGGTGATTCGTATTGTATTAAGCATGTGCTGTCTTATCTCTGAAATTCAGTTGCCTTAAATTGTCTTTTAGGATTCTTGTGGTGGGTTTGACTAACAACAGTTTCTTATGTAATACGACAATCTTTTTATTCTTGGTCTGCTTTTTCTCCCAGAACATCTAATATTGCCTTTCAAGATCTTTGCAACTTTTAATGTTTTCTCCATTGCTGTTGTTTTTATTTGCCTTTTCTTGTTTGTAGTCTTTACCCTTTTGCTAGTTTTGGTAGACAGTTGCTTGAATTTGTCTCTGGCTTTTGCAATTCAGTGTTCAGGTGAAGCAATTACAAAACCCAGAGACAGTTTTTGAAAAAATTCTTGGTATAGTTGTTCGGCTGGCAGAGCATGGTCTCATTCATTGCGATTTCAATGAATTTAACATCATGGTATGCACGTGTCACTTGTGCTTTACATCTATTTGTACCGGCTTGTCAGCATAATTTTTAAAGAGAATACTAAATTTTGTTTCAGGATATCTGTTATTTCACTGGCTTCTACTTCTAGCTTACTCTCTGATTTCCATTCATTGTAGATCGATGATGATGAAAAAATTACCATGATTGATTTTCCACAAATGGTATCTGTATCACATCGTAATGCACAGATGTAAGGGTCTCCTAGTCTCCTCTCCTTGTATGATACTTTGTTGAATGGAATCATTGATTTCATGCTTATATAAATGATAAATTTTTTTATTATCACAATTCTAAACAGGACCTGTCACTTTGCTATGATTTATTTGTTTTCAACATAGATCACTATAGTTACAATTAAGAGAAGCCAACAATTTTTATCTTTTCAAGATGTTCAACAAATATATTTGTGGCTTAACTGCTTATTATTTATCCTTGTTTCAGGTACTTTGACCGTGATGTTGAATGTATTTTTAAGTTTTTCAGAAAGAGGTTTGTAATCTTTCGGTATCGCTTATTTGTGAACAAATTTGCTTTTGCTCATCATTTTAAATTGTCACTGCTGTCTTGGTAATATAAACAATGTGAGGTAAATATCAAATGATTTTTCTGATAACTTACTCAAACTGCTGGCTCAACTTTCATAAAGTAGTTACTAAGTTACATCTGATATCTCAAGTTGAGATAACTTGTTAGAAATTGCAACCTGCATGAAAAGACTATTGGCCAAGCACCAAAATGAACCCAAAAGCTTTATTCTATCCCACTACATTTCTAATGACATATTTGTTTATAACTGCTCTTTAATTTGTTTTTGTTGGTATAAACTATCATAATATTGATTGAGATGTATTTATATGACATTGTGATTCTTCTTTCCTATTTGTTGAGTACAGCTACATTGCATGTTGTTTGCATTGATATTGTGAAATATTTGAAGTACTTGTATCTTGATTAAAAACTGCAAACGTCATACATTGGATCTCATGCACATTTGCGAAATATTTGAAGCTTTTGTCTATATTTATAAAAAGAATTTCGTTCATGAGAGTGAACTCTTGTTTCATTTTTGGGTTGCTGAACTTATTGAAAGATTTTGGATCTAATCTTTGGC
Source organism: Dalbergia oliveri (assembly GCA_030441495.1). Classification (NCBI taxonomy): domain Eukaryota; kingdom Viridiplantae; phylum Streptophyta; class Magnoliopsida; order Fabales; family Fabaceae; genus Dalbergia; species Dalbergia oliveri. Next base: position 43,140,955 of record JAMLFY010000003.1, read on the forward strand.
TGCACAATCAACAATCTTCATCATTTGTCCCCAATTCTGTGTTTCAGGTTCAATCTTCGTTTCAAGAAAGCATAGATGATGCTGATGGTTCTGCCGAAGGGAAAGATGAAGGTGGAAGGCTCTGTTTTCCGAAATTGAAAGAAATGCTGGTTTTCTAGATAAAGAACTTGCTGCCAGTGGCTTTTCTAGAAGGGATGAAGAAGATATTCAGAGGGTATGGGTTTTATTGTTCTATGTGGAAAGGGGCAAGTATGGTCTCCTTTTTGTTTTTATCAAAATTCAAGATAATTTTGCACTTTTGTTTTCCATCTGTCAAACGATAACATTGTTACTCCCGGCCTTTGGGATTGGAGTTGTCTGTCTTATTTATATGCATGGATTGTGAAGCTTTCATCTTTTATTTGATTCTGCCTCAAAGCTCTTCAAATTTATATGCAGTTCATTGAAGGCGGGGCAGAGAGTGATACAAATTCAGATAGTGAAGGGGTCGACTCAGTGGAAGACCTGAATGAAGCGAACAGTAAAGATGATGATTCTTCACATTTGGTGGAGCAGGTAATACTTCCATTAGCTTTTGTTGTAATAACAGATAAAAGCTATGCATTTCCTATTCTGCTGATTAGTTTGGTTTCCTTTTTCTTTTTAGTATTTTGAATTATATAATTTTTGGTATATAGAAAGGAAATTGTTACACTTAGAGAAAAGAAGAAATGTCTGAACATCTGTGATGTAACTGAATTATTATGTGATGTAAATTTCAATAACCCATATTTCATCATCTGAAGTTTGTTTATGGTTCAGCCAATGTCTATTGGGCATATACACTCTGCCTAACTTTTTTTCAGCTTATCTCATTAGTTGTGCAATTCTAATTTTTTCAATCTTGTATAAAGATTGTTGTTTTACTTACTCAAAATGAAGCCATTTTTTTAATTTGAATAACCAGGATGAGGAACTTGAAAATGAAGGAAAAGAGGAGAGCTGTGAAGCTGGTGAAAGCAGTGCATCTGAAAAGGAAGATGAGAGTGATGAGGTAAGCAGAGTTGTATTACTTTTATTGGGTGGTGGTTATGTCATTTGTGTCTATGGTGCTTCCTTTTCTTCTGCCAAATATTTGATTAAAAAAGAATCAAGTCTTCAAGGTTGATTCATGATGAGTTTTTTGGGGAAGTAGTATGTGTTTGGCGTATCAGCATGGAATGCTGAGGTGTTCTTATAGTGCTTCTCTTTTTTATTTCTTTACAAACACCATAGCTTTTCATCAATGAGGCCATGATTCATTGAGTTGACCCAAATAAGGATATTACTAGGGTAAGAATTGGAGCTTAGTGAGTCACTCTGTCAGTACGGAATATGGATACGTATGTAGTTTTTGAAATGCTGAATTTTCTCGATCTTTATTTTATTGTCATAACTGAGTTTAGTATAGAATATTATCTTCCTGTATTGCTTCTTGATGGGTTTAAAAAAGGATATTATTTAACTGAAAAATTGGTAAAAATCTGACATGAAGGGCACTTTGCTTGGTTCCATGTTTCAGTTTACGTTTAACAGTAGCCCACTATCAATTAGATTGAATGTGTCAAAATGTAAAGGATGCTTTTATTACCACCACCACCACAAACACAAAAAAAAAAAAAAAAATCCAGTTTATTTAATGGTTGTATCTGTCCTTCACTTCAGAACAATAATGGAAGTGATTTTGGTTTACAGGAAGAAAATGATCAAAATGCAATGGAAAATGAGGCTGAACTTGTGAAGAGCTTGAATAAGCAGAGACAACGAGCCATAGCAGCAGCTCGTAGGGGACGGAAGACCCTTGCATCCAGGAATTCATACAAAGACAAGGGTGGTAGGTCATCTCACAGTTCTAAAATTCAGAAACAGTTGAGCAGCTGGTGAGAGACAAAATCCATGTAATTTACCATATGACTGTCAAATTGTGTTAAAAACGAACTTTAAAATACTTCATGTAGTTTCATCTTGCATCAGAACCATTAAAATCTGGTAGGCCAACTTAGGCTTATATTTTCTGTTAAAGCATATATAGAGAGAGGAGAGGAGATACGAAGAGATAGGAAAGCAAGTATTTTACTGTTTATGTTGGAGTCTTCTATAAGGCTCTCTCTTATTTGGTCTGTAGAGGAGGATGAGTATACTCCTATTGCATGTTATGTTTTTTGTTTTTTTTAATGAAAATTTTGCCTTTTCCGTATTAGTGGAAACCTTCATTAAAGCAAATGTATTTGGATTCAAATTGATAGACTAAAACCCCAAGTTAATTCCTTAGGTTTATAATGGGGATAAATTAATCTATTAATTTAAAAATTTATATTAGTTCTTCAATTTTATAAAAGGAAATAAATTAGTCTCTTAAAATTTCAAATTGTCCATCAACGACGAAGACAAGGAGGTTTGTTTTGCCCAAAAAAAGAGGTGGATTGTCGTATAGCATGAACCTCATATAGCCATTAGGCTACGTTTGGTGCTTGTTGAGAACAGAAAAGATGAGAGACAATGAGATAATAGAGATGAAACGATATTAGAGATGAAGACAAAATTGTGTTTAGAAATGATGTACTAGATTTGGGGCTTGATGAAAATATAAAAAAGATTATATTATAATTTGATGAAAAATTGAAAAGTGAAAAAATAAAATGAAATATAAAAAAATTAAAATAATATTTTTGAAAAAATATTTAAATTTGTGTTACAGAAATATATGGCTAGTGTGGCCTTTATGAAAAGATAAAAAGTGGCTAACAAATGTTCCAGAGGCAAAAACAGTTTTGGAATTTTTGTGTCTCTTCGCTTCCCCAACTATGTTTATGCCCTCAATGACTCTTATTTGCAAAAAATAAGAAAAGTAAAAATCAGTGCAATTGTTTTCTTATTGAGGACGGCACCTCAATGTTTATACGATTCGATTTGTTGTTTCATGAAATTAAGCTTGTATTGTGAGCCATTAAAACCATGCTTGTTCACACATTGAAAAAGACAGGACCTTTTAGAAGAAAAACTTCTAGAAACCAACTTTCAGCTCTTTTTTTTTTTTTATCGGAAAGAAGATGTCATTTAGGTATTTACAAATTAAAAGATATATATTAGCTCTAAATCAAATAAAGAACAAATGCATTCTACACGGAAAACTAACCAATAATAATGGTTTGTTTAGTTTCAGTGTTTACTTTTTATTTTCATCTTTTTAATTTTCAGGATTTTGTAAAAAAATGTTAAAAATTAGAATTTATAGTTTTAGAATTTTCAGGATTTCTTCATAAAATTCAAAAAAAATTAAAAAAAAAAAACAGTTGTAATATAGTTTTATTTTTTTATATTTTCATTCAATCATGTAGGTAATATTAATAAAAGTAATTAAATCTCATGTTCAATAATTAAAGAATTACATTGATGAGATAATTTAATTAATAATTGTATAATTTTTTTCATATTACCATGCAAATTAAACTCATTTGTTTTTAATAGAAAGAAGACTACACAACTCAAAAGGATAAAAACAAGTGAATTTCCATTCTGGGGAAGATTCAATTATTGCTTGGTGCCACCTCCATGTGAATCATGGGACACACATCCCCACCTCAATCATAACAATCATAGTAATCCGCACATAACAAAAACATATATCTTAATTCGACAAGAAAAAAGCATTTCGTCCCTCTCCCAACCACATGCACATTTCTTAGCACAGCAAGGCTTCCATCGATATATGCACACTTGCACAGCTACCGAGCCACGTACCCCGAAATCGAAACATACACCTCCGGAACCAACCAACCATCGTCGTGGAAATTAAGGAACCGAAAAGCCCGAACCGGAGGGAGGGAAGGGGACAGCAACGACGACGACGATGGAGTGGGTTGCGAATCGGTGGACCGGCGCGGCCGCGGCGATATGGATCCAGTGGAGCTGCGGCGCATCGTACACCTTCAGCATATACTCCCCTGTGCTCAAGTCCACGCAAGGCTACGACCAATCAACGCTCGATACCGTTTCGGTATTCAAGGACGTAGGCGCCAACTTTGGGATCCTCTCCGGCCTCCTCTACTCCGCCGTGACGCCCTACGCCGCCCACCACCGCGGCGGCGGAGGCCGCGAAGACGGAGGAGGAGGAGTGCCGGGGTCGTCGTCGAAGTCGAAGTGGACCTCCCTGGGCGGACCTTGGGTGGTGCTGGCGGCCGGGGCCGTGCAGTGCTTCATGGGCTTCATGTTTATTTGGGCCTCGGTGGTTGGGCTTATTGGGCCTCCGCCGGTTCCGGTGATGTGCTTCTTTGCGTGGCTGGGGTCTAATGGGCAGACATTCTTGAACACAACGAATGTTGTCACGAGCTTGCGCAATTTCCCTGAATATAGTGGCACCATTGTTGGCATCATGAAGGTTTTTTTTTTTAAATTTTTTGCTAATTAAGAAATTGATGTTAATGTTCATTGGGTTGGAGTTTGGGTTCATTTCGAAGTACCTACCTAGTTGTTATATATGGTTGATGGCTGTGAAACTTGGGCATTGGAATGTGAGTGAAATGAGTGACACCCTTTCAGTTGGCAAAAAGATTTTTCTATGATTTCTGTCATTGGAAGTTAATTTGAGCTTCTCATAAGATTCATTCATTATTGGATTGGTCGGTCAACCTACTTTGACCTTAGCCTATACACTTCTGGTTGGAAATGTATAGGGAACTCGATCTTTAGCCTATGCACTAGCTTACCCTCATACTTCTGGTTAGAAAACAAAAATTACATATAAGGTGGTTAGGGAGTCCAGAGTTAACGGAGATCTTTGTTTAATGGATAAAGCTCCCATAAAGTGAGCTTGTCCTTTTACACTCCATTAAAATCATAACCCACTAAGTCATTCAAAATTAAATGTATAGTTTATTTTTTTTAAATTTAAAGAGAAGCTTACTTTAAAGGAGCTTTTTCCCTTTTTGATAATGTGAGACTTTGTTACTCAAATTTATGTACTAGCTGACTTTTGAAATGAGTATGTTTATCCTTCCACGCATGCTAAGGAAAATAATGTATCTGTACTTACCATCTTGCTTCATAAAGTGCTTATCTTAAATATTTCACACCTTTGAAAACCTTTAATATATAAGGAAGGAGTTTAATGATTCAAATGGATGCTCGAGTTTTTTGGAATGCTTTTAGTGAGATCATATATTACACTACGAGATGGGTCTAAGAAGTGATGTTAAAAAGTCCTTAATCCTTGCCATTTAGTTATGCTATTTGCTTGGTTTATATTCCTGAGAATGCTGTATGCATTTCTTTCTTGATCAGGGCTTCCTTGGACTCAGTGGAGCAATCCTGATCCAACTGTATCACACATTTATCGATGGTGACCCAACCACCTACCTTCTGATGCTTGCTTGCTTGCCTACATTCATCTGCATATTGCTTATGTTTTTAGTGAGGATCTATGAAGTGCATGATGGTGATTACAAGAAGCATTTGAATGGTTTCTCTGTGGTCACTCTGATCATTGTTGCGTATCTAATGTTCATAATAATCTTACAAAACTTTGTCAGCTTACCATCTTGGGCATGCATGTTCACATTTGTAATCCTTGTGGTTCTACTAGCATTGCCTTTTGGCATTGCTATCAAAGCACATTATGAGGAGACACGGAAATTTGCACAAACCTACTCCTTTGAGAGGGCCCCTTCAACAAACAACTGCAAGTTTATTACATCCTCTAGTTATTCTCCATCAGGGGATCACATGGAATACCAAGAGCTACCTAGTAATGAGCGGCAGGTGCAGTTGACTTCAGATGACATATTGCCCCTAGAGGAAGAAATGAACCTCTTGCAAGCTATGTGTACTATTGAGTTTTGGATGTTGTTTATAACCATGATATCAGGGTTGGGCTCTGGGCTTGCAACAATAAATAACATGAGCCAAATAGGGCAATCTCTTGGCTATAGTACTATAGAGATTAATAATTTGGTGTCATTGTGGAGTATGTGGAATTTTCTTGGCCGTTTTGGAGGTGGCTATGTATCAGATTATATCATGCACAGAAAAGGTTGGCCGAGGCCCTTGTTGATGACCGCAACTCTAGGGACCATGATTCTTGGCCATGTGATCATAGCTTCTGGTTTCCCTGGAAATCTGTTTTTGGGTCCTGTACTGGTGGGCATCTGCTATGGTGCAAATTGGTCCTTAATGCCTACAGTTACTTCTGAGATATTTGGTGTAAAGCATATGGGTACCATTTTCAACACTATTGCTGCAGCAAGTCCACTTGGGTCTTATATGCTTTCTGTGAGAGTTGTTGGATTTATTTATGACAAGGAAGCCAATAAAGAAGATAACTCATGCTTTGGCATCCACTGCTTCATGTCATCCTTTTTTATCCTGGCAGGAGTAGCTTTTCTTGCATTTTTGGTTGGCCTAGCATTATACTTCCGGACCCGAAGGTTCTATAAGCTAGTTGTGCTTAAAAGATTGAAACATTCTGCATGATGATGACAAATGTATTTGCCAGCATTTCAGCACAAGGTAATGGCTTAGGAAACCATTATTGTTTTCTCTAATCCGTTTGGCATAAATATAACCATTGCGATCTTCTAGAGGTTATCTATGAGGCTGAATGAAACCAGTCATGTATTCTACTTTTTCTGTGTCCATGGAATAAAAAAGAGAAGAAGATGCAGTTCACTGTTCTATCAGTTTGTATCCACCTGTCTTGGATTATGATATGAGCATGGATTCTCACTTCTTTATCTATACAGTGAAATGACTTGTTGGATTCCATTCTTTGCAAATCAATATTAATGTCAGTTAATAAGTGTTTCCATACTTTTTTTTTAATTAAACATGTCAAAGTAATTTATTTTTTCAAGATATTGACATATGAGTTTTAAAGCCCATTGTTATGTAAGCTGAAGATAAGCTCAAGTTCCATCAAGTGTAGTGCTAAAACTCCTAAGTTGGTTGTAATTGTATTAACTTCATTGAATGTGTTCACTTGACTGGCCTAGGTGTAGTGCAGAAATTAGTTGTCTGTGCATCCTCTTTGACAAGTCCCACATTGATGAAGCATAACATAGCAATGCTCAGGGCAGTGTATAGAATGAACAGGCAGCCACATTACAAAGCATACCTTTCTCGGCCTTTTGGCTAAGATGAAGTGTAGTATCTGTTCTTATCAATTTAATATATGATATGTGGGCCAATGGCCCACACGATATTAAATTAATTTTTTTAGGGAGAAGGTCAGTGATAGTAGCTTGCTACTGGGACTCTCATATGTCACCCATATCTTGCACTATTGCATGGGCCTGGCACATCCCACCCAAAACAGTTTAAATGGTTTCTTTTAACCTAGTCATTGAACTTAGAACTGTCCTTAAGATGGCTGTTATCCAGCCAGACGATTGCAAAACGTAAAAGCTGAAAATATTTGATTTTTAAAAGGAAAAACAAAAGAAGAAAATAACGAAGGAAGGAAAATGCAGGTTAATCCAGGTACTTTTGTCCTGGCTATATTAAATGAACTGAAGCAGTAGCATGCTTAGAATTGACAAATTACACAATGCAAACACTAAATTTTGTGGTTATGTTCCATATCTTACTGGCTGTGTTGATTATGGGTGCATATGTATCCTATGATTGGTGCACTTTCATAAATTAAGTTTCAGCCAGTGAGTGAATTTTAAATTGGATTTTCATGGGTGCATTTTAGAGTTTACATTTCTTGACTTCGGAATAGGAGCCTAAAAATCCACTAGATGTTGTTCTTTGCTTCTTGTATGTTCTTGATTGCCAATAGGTTATGCAGAGTTGTGCTTGGTGATCCTCGGATATTAAGTCCAATAGATCCACCTTGTCACAGAACTAGTGCACATGGCAGTATGTCTTTAAGCCTGGAAAATTGAAAACAATCTGACCAACCTGGCTCTGATACCAGTGATCGAACCAGGATTCCTGAATGAATGTAGGTGTGTATTATTGAATTGGGAATACTTTGCAATCACCAAGAACCCTAGTTGATTACAGAATACACAGGAATGATGAGTCCTCTAGCTTTCACAGCAGTGTACGAAATGAATAGACACCCTTCTAATTCCGTTTCTCTCCCTCTTATTCTCCTATTCTCCTCCCCTATCTGTTTTTCCTGCCCCAAATAACTCCCTATCCAGCTGTCATTTCTTACAGTTGAGGCCTAACTGCCTATTCCTTCTCTCATAAACCTTCCCATACCTTGTGTCCCTCACACTTAAGCATGGGTCTCATTTGTTTAAAACTAGCCGGTTTCCAGTTCAGTCCCTAGCCCCCATACTCCAGTTCAATACGCATCCATTGGTCTGTGTGTGTATGTGCAGGCTGGCGGCCATTATTTTGATTACTGCATGACACGAATCTCCTGCTGTCTGCTTTGGTTATTTTCTCTCTTCAAATTAGTTCCTCACGACATTCCATTATCCCACCAAGTCAAAGACCTGAGCTCAGTTCATTTAGTCAGGGTGAACTGAGATATCTATAGATATACCATAATCACTGAAACATCTCTCAAGGGTTGACCCCTTTGGAATTTTCCCTTCAATTCATATCTCTTCCTCGTTCCTAGGATTGATCTGTTAATTCTGCTTTACAAACTCTGCTCACTCAATACAAGAACATGTCCTTGTCATTTTTAATTTGTCCCCTCCAAAGAAAGAGAGGGAAATTGCTGATACGGAATGAAAGAGAGGGCACCTCTTAAGTTTCTTTGGCACAGATTTTTTAACTTTGTTATAGTTCCCTCTCTCAGTGGTCCCTGATGCCCACTGTCACCTCAAATATTTGGTTTTGGGACATATGTGCAGCATATTCAACACCATTACCATAGCAAATTCAGTTGGATCTTATATATCCTCTGTACGAATAATTGGGTACTATAGGATAATAAATGTAAGAAATGAGTTCATGCACTGGAACTAATTGTTTATGCCGCCTTTCATTACATCGCATCTGCTTAGGTTTGTATCTTTTCAACAAAAGGCTTCTATGATCATGTTATATTCAGTGAACTTAAATTCTGCATTATACGTTTTTACTATGAGGGAGTATTGAATTTCTGCTTTATGTATGTTAACTCCGAAAATCTTTTGCTGTCTTTGTATAAACCATTGCTGCATATATCAGGATTTGAATGAGATAATACTCTTACATTTTTTTTATTATAATTTTTTTCTGCTGTAGTTTGCTTCTGGACAAGTCATTTGGATGTTAAAGTTGAAGTGGCCTTGCTTCCTTGATTGAAGGTAAGGGAAATTCTCCCAATCTACGCTTTAAAAATTATGGCAAAAGCATCAGTCACTCGGAAGTTAAAAGCATACTATCTGAAAAATTATTTTAAGAGATTTCTTGGAGCTTTTGGGCATGCTACTATTCTGTTGTATATGGTTAAGTTATTGAGAAGTGGGGAGACACACAACATCTTGAGTAATTATTCCATACAATTTATGGTTGGTAAAACATTGGAAGGTTTTCACTTGGCAGACAGAACAGGAACTCTCAAAATGCTAGCGTTACATATTTGAACATTCATGTATATATCACAAAGAAACTGGTTTTTGTTTGTTTCAAATTCGTCTTTGTAATATAGAGCGAATAGGAGTTTGAAAGTGGTTCTTTTTTTCTTTTGGTTTGTATTCCGTCTTCTTTTGGTCCACATGTAAGGGAATCATGCCTTCAATTGGAAAAGAAAAATATTATTTATATTCACAATGTATTAGACTATGTTGATGCCCATTTCCTCCACGGTTGGATGGAGTGTGAATCCTATTTGAATCACACCCCATCCAACAGTGAATGAGATGTGAATTGGAATGCTAATGTAATGTGAGTATAAATATTATTACTCATTGAAAAAATGAGCCCATTTTAGTGCACTGCAAGGCGCGGTAGACATGTTAGTCCTTGCTGCAGGTGCATAATGGGGCAGGTCGCATGTTCGACTTCGATCTGTCCCCCTTCACCGGGTGCGCGTGCATAGACCAAAAAACGGAATAGTAACACTTTCCGGTTTCAACTAGCTGGTCTATATAGCTTTGTTGAGCATTACACTATCCGTTTTGTTTGGGCTCTAAAATGAATATTGCTTACTAGCCTGTGCAGTACATAACAAACGGAATGAAGTAAAGTTGATGAAAAGCATGTTGATTTGAAGAATAACGAGAATAAGAACTGGGAATTTTATGAAATTGATGAGCTTGTGAAAATAGAAGGCATTCACTGGTGTGATTCTTAACACACCCCCCCCCCGGCCCCAAAAATGAGCTCCTGGACTTTTCGCCCCCACTCAACTTTCCCTCACCTTACACATTTGTCATTTTGAGTAAGAAAGAAAAATATTATTTGTACTCATTTTATGTGGGATATATGTTAACTTACACCTCATTCTTAATTGGATGCGATGTGACTACTTGAATGGATTCACAGTGAATGTAGTGTGAGTTGAACAATATCTCGCACATAATGAGGACAAATAATATAATTTTGAGTAATCATCCAGTTATTCTCTATTGACTGTTGTTTCGGACAAATTTAATTTTAGCATAAATAACATAAATCATCTTTAAAGTTTGTTAAACTAGGTTCCACTCTATTGTTTCTGAAAATTTGCATTCCGCCTTTCTTTTCCCACTAGATTGTTGATATTTCTTTTAATGAGTTTTAATTATGATTTTTTTAAATGAAATCAAGGAGTTCAATGAATACTTTCATAAAGTATTGAGAGTGTGTTTGTTTGAGCTTTTTTCAACCCAGAATAATTTTTTTTAATCAAAAATTATTTTTTATATATTTAAATAATTTTTAAAAAATAATTAAAATATAAAATAAATTAAATTTGAATTTTTTTTATAAAAGGTAAATATACTATCTCTATTTGAAAATAAATGTATTTTTTTATTTTTAAGGTTCAATTATAAGTGATATATCTGGAAATAAATTATTTTATAAAGTGATATATTTGGATATAATTTATGTCTAAATATATCACTTTATAAATGAATCTAAAAATTAAAAAATACATTTATTTTGAAACAAAAAAAATAAAATTTAAGATTCATTATTATATATATATATATATATATATATATATATATATATTTCAAAATCTAAAACAAACACGAGCTTAGAATGCCTCAAAGAATCAATGTCTCTACCACTTTGTTTTGAAATTGAAGATTTTATTTTTATTTTATTTTTGTTGAAGTTGAAGACTTATTTCAGTAGATAGGTCCACTGCTGGTCTTTTTCATTTATGAAGAAAAAACAATCTCTTTCAAAGGACTCCTAAATGGCTATTATCACTCTTACTTACATTAATTATTATTTAGTTTCACTAAATTACCTTTCCTTTATTTTAATCAAATAAAGCTAATATATGCAATTATTATAATATAACATCTAATTCTAAATGTTATTATTATCATGGCATAACAAATACATTTACACCATAAAATATATGTACAACCCTTCTTCTAATTTGGCTTTTTTCCTCCTCACATTACCTAAAGAAAATAATAAAATAAAACTAATACATAATTGATATTTATTGTTTATTAGTCATTATAATGATATCAAAATTTATTATTATTAATTTAATTATTAAAATATTTAATATTATTTCCATTAGTTTAGTTACAAGTATTTTACATTAACTTATTAGATGTAATAATTAATATTTTATATATCGAATTATTTCCTTTAAAACTTTCTTAAGGTGATAATTACCTAAATATTTAAAAAAAAGAAAAATAATGAATAATGAGTGATAAAAAAGATAAATACTGAATATACAATGCATGTGCCATTATTTAATTTTAATGTCCAATGTTTATATAATCTAAAAAGTATTAAATAAAATTATTATATTAATATTTTTTTTATAACCACTTACTTTTAATGGCTTAAAGACACATATATACTTGTCCTTCTCTAGTTTTTTTAATTTTTGTTTTGAAATTTATTTTAAAAAATTAATATATATATATATATATAAATAATGGAAAACAAATAATATACCCTTTATATTATTCCCGTATGGAAAAATAATTAACCCTTTTAAACTCTTTTTTATGCAAATAAGTAATTAATTTAACTTATAAAGTTACCTCAATTTTTAATAATATGAATAAATAAAAACTATAATAAAAATTAATCGCCAATCCAATAGAAATAAACTATGGCATCATTTTATTTATTGACTAGTTTTTTATTTATATAAACGCCGGATATTACAAAATATGTAAGTAATTATATACCATAATTTATTATCATGTCTTTGTTGTTACTCATTTTATTTATTATTTTCTTAAAAATATTCAACATTATATTATTTTGATATTTCTGTATACAAAATTTGAAGCAATTTAATATTTGAATTAAATCATTATAATAAATAAATTATTAATACTTATAATATCTAGTAATTGCATGGCTATTAAAAAAAAGATAAATAATAAATATTTTATTGTAGTTAAACTAATTTTTAATTAAATATATAATAACAACTTTTAATAATGTTATGAATTATTTTATGTTGAGTATGTTTTTAGTTAAAATAAAAGATAAGTAATTTAATATAATTAATGAGCAATTAATGTAAGTTGGAGCAGTGATAGCCATTTATAGCCATATAGGAGTTGCAAATTGCAATAGCCACAGGTACAGATGGCCAATGAAGAGTGCCCAAGGCGAAAGGTGTCATCTCCGAAAGTCTCCATCAAATGGAAGAAAGCTCAGCAACAACTCAAGAACCCAAAAAATCCAAGAAAACTAATCCACCGCGACGACGATGGACTGCAGGGTGAAGCTGAATTCGTACGCGAGCTCGAAGTGGGTGTCGACGGTGGGGAGCATATGGATTCAGTGCACCAGCGGGTCACTCTACACTTTCTCAATCTACTCCCAAACCCTCAAGTCAACGCTCCACTACGACCAGTCAACGCTCGACACCCTCTCTGTCTTCAAGGACATCGGGGCCAACGTTGGCGTCCTCTCTGGCCTCTTGTACGACTTCGCGGCGGCCCAAACCGCCAACGGGCCTTGGATCGTCCACTTGTTGGGCTCGGCCCAATGCTTCTTGGGCTATTTCTTCATGTGGGCCGCCGTAGCCGGCGTCCTCCCTCCTCCGGTGCCCGTGCCTGCCATGTGCCTGTTCATGTTCGCGGCGGCTCATGCTCAGAGCTACTTCAACACTTCCAATGTTGTCACCGCTGTCCACAATTTTCCTAGCTACAGTGGAACCATCGTTGGCATTATGAAGGTAATTTTTTCAATTTTTTTTTGTTGAGGGAATCATTTATTTTTATTTTTAATTTTTTTAACAGGTATTTCTAAATTCTGCTGTACTAAGTTGCCATTTGTTTCTCTGATGAACCAACTCTGACTTCCCAAAAGTCTAGGCTGTGTCTTGGAGACACATAAATAACGCGTGAATCGTATTGGTTCCTGGTCACTCTACTCTTTGAAATTATGACATTAATTTTTTAATCTTACAATTGTGAAATGTGAGAAGAATTAGTACTGAAATGTACAAATGAATCAATTTAGTTCCTCTTAATGCAATGTTGTTATTTTTGAGGGACTGATTCTATTCAAAATATAAATTTTTAGAGATTAATTTAATTTATTTGTATTTTAGAAAATAACTTGACTCACAAAAGTCAATTTTTTAATTTCAGATACAAAAGTTATCCACGGTTACAATTTCAGGAGCTAAAGTTAACATTAAGATTTATTCCATCGATAACTTTGTTGTTTTACACTATGTTGGTGTAAGTGTTTCACATATATTGGTACCACACCTACACAACATCATTTTGATTTTGAAGTTTCTGAATTTCCAAGATTGTACCAGTGGTATGTTGCTGATACTTGACAGGATTCCAGCCTTTAATTCTTGGTGTGTTGCATTGTGTTCAACTTTGGCCTTTGTGTTTTTTTCCTTCCTTTTTAGGGATTTCTTGGTCTCAGTGGAGCAATACTAATTCAAGTGTATCGGACAATATTTAACAATAAGCCCAAATCTTATCTTCTGATGCTAGCCCTCTTGCCACCTTTGAATACTTTGTTGCTTATGTGGTTTGTAAGAATCCGCAGCACTCACGACAGAGATGAAAGGAAGTATCTGAATATGTTTTCTTCAATGGCTCTGGTTGTTGCTGCATATCTTATGGTTGTTATAATCCTAGAGAGCATACTTAGTCTGCCATTATTGGTCCGCATTCTTGTGTTGGTTGTGCTTATCCTGTTGCTAGCCTCACCTCTTTGCATTGCAATCAAAGCACATGAAAGGACCTCCAATAGAACGTCAGAAAATTCTCTTGATGAGAGTTCCCAACTAATTGTGGAGCCAGGACCCCTGGATAACAAACAAAGGACTTGGCAACAGGAAGAAAACCTGAATCTTTTCCAAGCAGTGAAAACTGTAAACTTTTGGATTTTGTTTCTTTCTATGGCATGTGGCATGGGATCAGGGCTTGCAACAGTTAATAATATGGGCCAAATAGGGGAATCCCTTGGTTATTCGAGCCACAAGACAGGTTCCTTAGTTTCATTGTGGAGCATTTGGAATTTTCTTGGCCGTTTCGGAGCCGGTTATATATCAGATTATTTTTTGCACACACGAGGATGGGCAAGGCCTTTATTTATGGTCATCACTTTGATGATCATGAGCATTGGCCATCTTGTGATTGCTACTGGACTTCCTGGTGCTCTATATGTTGGCTCAATATTGGTTGGTATTTGTTATGGCTCTCAATGGTCCCTAATGCCCACAATAACTTCTGAGATATTTGGTGTGGGACATATGGGCAGCATATTCAACACTATTACCATAGCAAGTCCAGTGGGGTCTTATGTATTCTCAGTAAGAGTATTTGGGTATATATATGACAAGGAAGCATCAGAAGGAAATATATGCATTGGAGTTCATTGTTTTATGTTGTCTTTCCTTATAATGGCATCTGCCACTATTCTGGGTTCTCTGGCCGCTTTAGGTTTGTTTTTCCGGTCAAGAAACTATTATGGTCAGGTTGTACATAGAAGAATTCAGAATATTCTGTGATGGAGTATACAGATCAGATTGCAGCATACTGTGAAGGAATAATGAATTTGTGGGGGTTCAGTGATTTAAATGGTAATGTCTGTGCTTTTCCTTTGCTGTGTGTGTGTGCGTGCACAATACACATCTTTATGACTCACTAATTTTTGGGACATGCTGCAATTTGTAGTGGATTGATGTGAATTATCCCCACTAATGCCATGTACATGTGATTAGTTTTTGGCAGCCAGCATGGGAAAAACTCCTAGCTAATGTCTTTCCGGAGTATGTTTCCTGCTCACAGTAATTAATGTCCTGATGCATATGCATGATCCAGTGTTGATTCTATCACTGCTTTCATTAGTTCATGCTTCTTACTCCAGATCTGAATTTAGAATATGGCTCTTTTACTTTAGCATATGAGGTTTTGTGCATGCTAATGCTATAGAGATAATGAACAACATTAAGCAGTCACTGCAGAGACTGTAGTTTCCTTTGGGTGTTGTATATTCAAGGAAATGAATCTCATGTGAAGATCTCACACTACTTTGTGTTGTGTTAATTTTTGCCGTTGATTAAGAATGTTGGGCCAAGTGGGGGGATCCAAGGATCCACAAAAGAATCTAATCAATGGTAAAAATTACCAGATATGACAAGGTTGATTTTCACATGAGAGATATATTCAAGAATGCAGGTGATAGGGTCTTAATCAAGTGAGAAGGTAGTAGTACATGGATTCGTAAACTTTTTGGGATGGAATTAGAAATCACTTTGTACGTGTTTGGGGTACCAATATAAAATTGTGGAAAGTTGAAAGCAGAGTACAGCTCATTTTCACTTTGGATTATATTTTCTGTCCAATCTCCCCATAGTACGAAATGAAATGAAATGAAAGTGAGAGTGGCTTTCGTAATGATTATGATTTTCCCATGATTTTTTTTTTAATTTCACATTTTCCCTTTTCATTCCCACCAAGAAAGGAAGTAAGTGATTTTCAATACTTTTATTTTTCACCGACATTTCAAAGCCCTTATCCCCCCCCCCTTTATTTACCGTCCTATCTAGCACATATATTTTCTTTTTGTTTGGAAATTGCATTTTACCGTCGAATTATAGGTTTTGTGCACGTCACTTTCGGAATTTTAGAAAAGTGTAAGTCGATCTTTTATGTTCCATTAATGTGCACTTCACCATTTGTTTGTCCCATGTGTCAAAACTCTTATCAATAAATAACCCTTTGTAGTTTGTACTCAATCCAGTAACTCATCTTATTAGACTTAATAACTTGTTTTAAAGAATAGTTTTAGCATATAAAATTATGACGTGCAAGGTAAAATTATTACCTATCATGGATGACATGACTTTTAATTAGTTATCTTAGTATTTAACAGAAACGAACTAAAGATAAAAATTAAAATCAAATAGTTTTAAAAATATTTGGATCAAATTTTTTTTTACCAAAATCAAAATTCACTTATTTGTTCAAGCTCTAAAAATTAGGTTAATTAATTAAACTCAATAACACAATTTTATGATAAAATAAGGTATTGATAAATAAAAATATGCTGAATTGTGAATGGAAATCTCCTTTTTTTTTGGTATTTATATAGCTCAAAAGATCGATCATAGAGTCAAACGGGGGCAATATCTACGACAATAGGACTTCTTACACTATGTATGTCATCTGTCCACACTATTGATGAGGATAATACACTTCGCATAGGAAATTTTCCTCCAACAATGTTGACAACAAAGGATTGTTTCTCCTTAATGGATTTGAATGAGAACTTGAGGCATGACAATGATGTTCATGTCTGAACTCTGTAAGACCCTCACCTTGTAGGTGGAGTTAGCAACGCCAACATTTGTGACCGTTCTTGTAAAATTGCAAAAGGTTGCATCGGATGAACTCGAATTGCCATTGAAGGATAATTAACATCCTTCACCATCGATCCCCCAACAGTTGTTGATGAAGGGCAACTACTATTGTCTACTGTGACTTTTCTCACTGTTTGGGGTATCACATAGCAAATTTACATAGTCATCCTTGGAAAGATCAAAAACTAGCCCGGGATTGATGGCTTGTATTGGGTTCACATGCCCTGATCCATAAGCAAATTCCTTGAGATCATCTTGATCACCGCCGTGATGTCTTCATCGGCGTTGCGGTGGTCATAATAGAAGATTTGATAGCTGCCGGAGACCAATCAGGATGGAAACTTTTAACATAAGCAGCGATACCGGCAACATGGGGGCACGACATTGACGTTCCGGATGCTATGAAGTATTTGACAGATCTTTTATCTTTGGGATCCCCGACGGCGATGCAGCAGGTGAAAGAGCGGCCAGTATTTCCACTCCTGGGGCACTTATCTCTGGCTTCATAATTTCTGGAACTGTCGCATTTGGTCCTCGAGAAGAGAATTCGGCAAAGAGCAATAGTGTTAGCCTCCAGATTCAGCAAACCAACTGGTACCAACGCCGTCAGATTGGACAGTTAGAATCCCTTTTTCCATAGCATGGAAAGAACCAACTGGTACGCCCTTTGAAATCAACCGTGCCTTTTCGAGCGAGATTGTGATGATGTCTACCCCATCTGCAATGGCGTCATCGAAAGCCGCCAGTATGTCAGCCTCATGGCATTAGCCACCATGGTCATGGCAAACATTGTAAACTGCTATCCTCGCAGATGGAACCCCTCCTCTTGCAAAGCCTTCTGCAATGCCATAAAAGCTCGCGCCGTTTACTTTGTTTCCAGCTGCAGATGAGGCAGTATGGCTTCCATGAACAACTTGGTCTCTTGCAGATCCATCTTCAATTTTGCTGTAGTATCTTGTTCCAATGATCTTATTATTACAAGTAAAATCTTTGCCTCCAGCACATGTGCCTCTCCAAGTTTTCGGAGGAGGACCAAAGCCTTCATCATTGAAACTACCTGACTCTGGCCAAATACCTGTGTCAAAAACTCCAATTATAATGTCACTCTCAAGTGGACTAGTTCGCCTTGTTTTGTCTTGGAAACCCATGAAGTCCCAAGACCTTGTTGTTTGAAGTTGAAAACTTTTGCTTTGGAAAACAGACACCACTCCTTCCATTTGATCAAGATTCTGCATTTCCTGATGGGTTAGTTTTGCAGCGAATCCATTGAAACTCTTTTTGTAACTTCTGATCAAGTGATGTTCTGCGACATTGTCTCCCATGACTTGTTGTAACACATTTAAATGGTGAGATGTTGGTGAATAGTCTCCCTTATTGGGAAGTGACCCCATGTATGTGATGTATAATTCTCGATGGTCATTGGCAAAACAAGACATGAAGAACATGCACAATGGAATGTGGTTCCAATTTGCCATTGTTTGCTCTAAATGTTGTTTATAGAATGAATAATATAAGTTAATTTAAACCAAACAAGGTCAAACTCATTTACGATTATCAAAATATAGAAAAAAAGGAAAGCATTTAATATTCTTTTAACAATTAATAAAAAAGCATCATAAATTCATAATACTTAAAAGAGAGCTTCATTAAGCGTATTGACTTTTCTAATCCTATATATTAAATTATTGAATAGTATTATTTATACTCATAAGGTGTGGGACATTTAACTCACACCTCATCTACTATTGATGGGACGTGAATTCAAGTAAAGTCTACACTCCATTCAATAATATATGGTGTGTGATTCGGCATTGTAAACACTTATGAGTATAATTATCATGTCTCTAAATTATTTTATGAGTAAACCTCTAAAATGATTCTAGAAAAATTTCATTGCACAAATTCATGCTTAAATTGCCCATGTGAGTTACTTTAACGCTTAAAATTTAGAAATTAACTTTTCAATCTATGAAATTAAAAATGTAAATCAAGTTAGTCCTTGATTTTATTTCTGTTACTATGTTATCATATGTTTACTATCATGTCATGTTAAATAACATATCGATGATCCTACTGTGTCTCATGGGTCACATGGTTAAACAATAGGATCAAATTGATAACATTTATATAATGTTACTTACTTGCAAAACTAATCTTATAGTCTTCAATTATACTTATCTTTCTACAACTTAAGTGGTAAATACCAAGTGGAATATTAGTATATCATTGGTATGTCAAATAATGTGAAACATCAGCAAAAATATGAAAACACAATAATGGAAATAGGGCCAAGGACTATTGAGACTCATATTTTGCAATTTCAGGGATTAAAATGTTAATTTTCAAATTCTAGGGACTAAAATGACTTATACAATTTTAGGGATTAAAAGTTGACATCTACTCTTAAAATGTAGGTCAAATTAGTCTTTTTGGACAATTTAGTTTATCAAACATATTAGTCCCTACAAAAGGATTAATTTAACCATTTTAAAAAATTTTAGGGACAATGTTCGGATTCTCTCTTTAGGGATGAATTTGTCCAATGAAATTTTTATTAGGGATAATTTTGGGGTTTCCTCTTATTTTATTATTCAATTAGTACTTTACTAGTAAGTCAACATGTCTTAATATTTTTTTAATTAATCATTAATTTTTATTGTAATTGAAATATAATTTCAAACTAATTTTAACATTTTCTTGTTTATTTATTCTAAAATATGGAAATAATGATTTCATATGATAGTTCTTATTCTATTCATTATCATGTGTAAGGAGATTTGAACCTTGAATTGGGTTTGGTTATCAGGTTTTCCTTGTTGGTTGATAAGCTATAAATATTTCTATACTTTGATTATGAACTGAGAAGATGTTTTCTGTCAACTTAAACTTTCTGATTAATGAGAGAAGAGAGAAACTAGATGCTTGTTCTTAATGTTATTTTATATTTTTATATAAATAAACTATCCATATGTTGCCCCGGAAATATATATTACGTATTTATGATTATTAAACTTAATTTAATTATTTATCACTTTAGAGTAATAGCAAATTTCATTACTTTTATATATAATATATAAAATGATTTTGAATGAGTAATACTGTATTAAAAAATGGCATTTGACTTGTAATTAAAGCACTTTATTTTTCTTATAGATATTTGAACATAGTATTTAAATATAATAAAGGACTTTCAATGTTCATAATACCCGTGAAAAAATAATTAATAATGATGCTCAATAGTCAGATTGTGAATAAAGTTCAACACAAGGCATTAATAACAATTGGAATAAGAATAATTCAAGAATTGGAAGTTGTTAATATTATTATGGGTAGTCATTTTAATTATTTCTCAGTTACAATAATATTTATATTTTCTGTTCTTTTATAATTTTGAAGTTTTATAAGTTATTATTCTCTTATTATTTAATGTCACTATTATAAAAAATATATAATTGTTCAAACTAATTATGTGTATTTATTTTTTATTGATAAAATTATGAGAGATATTGCTCTCACAATTTCAAGGAGTGGAAGATTTATATTTATTCTTCTTTCCAACAAATGTGCTTTTTGAAAAAAGAACTTATGTTCTTATTTTTTTAAAAGGGGTCATTTTTTTTTTCAATGTGGACTGCACATGCAAAATTTGTCATAAAATGAGTTTGTTCAGTTACCTACAAAAATATGGGTTGTAAAAATCTACCAATGGGGGACTTCTTTAATAAAAAAATTATAATTTTTATTTATGCACTCAATCTCGATAATTGCAATACAACTTTAATAAAATATAATTTTTTTAATGCAAATGTTGCCAATGACAACATTATGTTAATAAAATATTATTTCTATGAAATAAAGTGATCAAAATTTCTAAAAAAATAATTATTTAATATAAAGTTGAAATCTCACCAATGGCGAGGTTTTGGTGATGTCCCATCTAGCTCTAGACTACGCATTCAACTCACATGTTCCAATTATGACGGGTTTGCCAAATTATTAGCTGCAATATGAACGTCATCATTATAGGATCTATAACACATCATAGAGGGATAATTTTTCCCTTATATATCAAAATTTCTTTAATCCATACACTATAACCAAAAAAAAAAAAAAACCCTCAAAGACTAATTTGTTTCTATTTGTCCAACAACTTATTAGTTAACTGTCTGTATTTATTATTTATCTTGTCATATTATTTTAGGTTGCCAATATTCACGTGAAATTTTTTTCGAGGAAACAATATAAAAAGTGAAAAAAATATGAAAAATGATAAATGGCTTAGAAATGACATACGAAGGGAAAGTAGAACCATGTATGCTGTGGATTTTGAAGAGGATTTTTTTTTATTTTACTGAAATTCCAATTTAGTCACCTAGATTTATATGGTAAGGAACAAATTAGTCTATCAGATTTAAAAAATCTCATTGTAGTACCTCAAATTTCAGAAATGGAAACAAGTTAGTCCCTTCATCAAATTATCGTCCAACCCATTAACAAAATATTCACATGTCCTGTTAACTTTCTTAGTGTATTGGTATTTTTCACGGTGGTTCTAATTTGTCTCGCGAGTATAAGAGGAGTAAGGCAAATATAAACGACCTCGTTTAAAGAGTAAGGCAAATTATGGTCTACCATGAATATTAATAGTACAATGTAAGCAAATTAGTATGGCACGTATATATTTTCATTAATGGCTCAAATGATAATTTGATGGAGGGACTAAATTATCTCAATTTCTGAAATTTAAGGAATTATGATGGTACTTTTTAAATTTGAGAGATTATTTTATCCCAACTATAAATCTAAGAGACTAAATTAAAATTTTAGTTTTTTTTTCTATTTCTTATTTTATTGACAACTCCTTCTGCATTTGGTTGTCCCAATTTCTATTGCAATTTTAAGAAAAACTTTTCACACCAAGTAGGCACTCCTCTATTTTTTTTTTTTTCAGTCTTGGTCATCTGGTATTTGGCCCAATAGGCTGACTAATCCAAATTCAAGTCAAGGGAGAGGGGGTGTCTCTAGCTACAAATGACGCTTCATTCTCATCCCTTCAAGATTTGAACCCAAAAGATAATTAAGGAAACACAGCCCCTTTTCTAGCTATTATACACCACTAAGTAAAACTTAAGAAATTACCAAAATACTCTTATTTCTCATGATCGTGTTTACAATGATCCTTGCAAAAAAAGAACATAGAATGTTACCACATCCAAACACCGTTGATCCAAAGTTGTTCCCAAATCTATTGGTGAAAAATTGATAAGATAGTTTAATATGGTAATGGTGAGAGTTGGAGTAACTTTACTCGATCAAGTAACCAGTAAATTTTAATTGTTAGGGTATGTTTAGTTGAAAAGTAAAAATGAGGGTAAAATTTTTTTATATTAGTTTCATGTGTAAAATTATATATAATACTCATTTAGAAAATTTTTACCTCTATTTTTACTCTTTAACCAAACACATCCTTAAAAAAAAAAAGTAAATGTGAATTTCTCATCTCGCCCTCAAAGACTTCTCCTTTGCGCAAACAAGAATCTGTGTCCCTCTCCAATCCCCATCCCGACGAGGTCCTTGATGCTATGCGCTCCGTCGTTGACTGTGAATCCACCCTCCGGAAGCTCTTTATCTGCAAAACCACCACAAACAACCTGCATGCTTCTCTGCCTCTGACGACCTCGACATCGTGATTATCATCTTCGATATTTAGACCACCAGCAAGAAGATCGACAAGTGCATGAACATCACAGTTAAGAAGGTGTTAGAGGTGGAGCGATTTTAGTTGGGGGGGTTGGAGGAAATAATCACGGTGTATCTGGTAGTGGTAAGGGAGGTACACATGCATGGTGGATTATCAATGACCAATAATACTCAACAATTTCTTCTATTAAAATATTAAAAATTTTTATAAAATAAGTTCTTTATTATTAGTTGGATGTCATCTATTAAGATTTTTTCAAATTTATAAAAATAATATTTAAAATAAGATATAAAATAGAATGACTTATTTTAAATACATAACTTATTTATATTTTGTTCATTAGTTAATTATTTAACTATTAACTTATTTTTAGAATGAATCTATATATTCAATTCACTATAAGGTATTTTTAATTAAATTGTTATTTCTATTCAGTAATGATCATCAAACTATTTTTTATTATCACCCCATGTATCATCCGGGTCAAATGACTAGTTAATTACATATATAAAGCTTCCATTCAATTATTTTCTATATGAATAACGATGCATTTTTAGCTTGTTATTTGACTTTGTTCCACATCCTTGATACATAAACAGTATGGCAAATCAAAGTAACCTCTTTGGAGATTTGTTAATATTACATTTATCTCTTTCTTATATTTAAAATAATATTTAATAACTCTCTTAATTATATAAATGTCAATACAACGATACTCCTCACAGTCAAAAACCGATATGACAATTGATTTTTAATAATTAAAAATGTATAAAATGATTTTTAGACTAAAACTCTAATTTAGTTCTTCATATTTATAGTAGAGGACAAATTAGTTCCTTAGATTTGAAAAATCCATACTAGTTCTTTGAATTTCACAAATAGGGACAAATTAGTCTTTTTGTGAAATTTCGTGTAAGTTGTGTCCTATTAATTTACTTATGTATACTGTTAACTTATTTACGTATACTATTAATTTTTATGGCGGGTTCTAACTTGACTCACTCCTTTAAATGAAATCATTTAGACCTTCTTCTTTATCTTCTCTCTCACCATACATTTTTGCTTAAAAGAAAAATTTTGATTTTAACTTGTCATTTATCCCCATAGAATAAAGGAGTAAGGCAAGTTAGAGGCATTGTGAAAATTAATAGTATACATAAATAAGTTAAAGAACATGTGAACATTTTTATTAATAGTTTAAATGATAATTTGATGAAGAGTCTAACTTATCTTTATTTATAAAATTTGAGAGATTAGTATAAGATTTTCTAAATATGAGAGATTATTTTGTCCTCCATTATAAATCTAAGAGATGAAATTCAAAATTTAGTCTATTTTTTTTGTCCTTAACTATTTATCCAATTTTCTATCCATTGCTTCTCATGCCCAAGTGATGAAACCATGCTTGCCATTCTCATGGACGTCCCCATGACCAACATAGGTCCATCTACTAATCATCTCAAGTTCCATGATTCTTGCCATAGCATTTTGATCGAGTCTGGTGATTAACCCGTAGAACACTAAAATTGCACAATTAAACCTCATACCTCTTATCCACCCCTAGTACTCAAAACCACCATTCTCCCGCCTTCACTATGAGATCCATAAACTCCTTAGGGTGTATTTGGTTAATGGGTGAAAAGTAGGGATGAAATTTTCATAGATGATAATAATATGTAAAATTATACATAAAACTTATTTATAGAAATTTTACTCTCATTTTTACTCTTCAACCAAATATACGATAAGTGAGCACACTTCCAGATTACCCCTCCACCATTATTTGCCGTTGGAACATATAGACCCATTTGACATGAAACCATCTCCGCCAATATTTGATTTAGCTATCCTCCACTTGAGAATCTCTAGTCTCCAGTAGGCCAAGAAGTGTTGTTTATTCTCAACCATTAGATTCCAAATAGCAGAGTATTATCAAAACTTAAATTAATCAAGCCAAAATATATTTGAACTCAAAACAATTCCAAAACAGAATCTCAAACATCAACCAAGTGAGTTTAATCTCGAACTCAAGGAACAATCTAAAATGAATTAGCATCAACTTCCTATAGCATATAAATCAAATCCAGCCAAGAAAAGAAAAAGGGGAAATAGAAAAAGAACACCAGCTTTCACCACCCAAACAACAACCTAACCACCATCCAATCATCCCCAATTAGCAAAATCACACCTCCACCTCACTGTGCAAGCCACTACCTCCTTTTTGTTTATACTATTCTACCCTAATGTAATTTGATTGTTTAATTTAATTCTATTTATTGTTCAAGTTTGCATTTCTATATTTGTTATGAATTTATATATATTGATAAGTAAATAATATTTAAAAAATATTTAAGATCTTTTTATGTTATAAGTCTTGATTAGTGTAACGTAAAAGTTTTACTTTATCATTACAATGTTAAGAATAAATCTAGAGAATGAAAATTCTCAAAGAGATATGTTATGATTTTTTTTAATAATAATTGATTATATTCCTATAACAATTCAATTGAGTAGCCTTGCATATTTCTCGTGTATGACATAGTTGGAACAAACTATAGTTGTCATATATTTTAGAACTATTTATTTTCTATTGGAATTATCCATTTTCATTGTATTCGTGGTGGTTTCAACTGAACCAAGTAACATCTCATAGAAAGACAAATTTCTCAAACTACAATGAATCTACAGACTTGATTTCAAATAATCCATAGTTTCTATTATGATTTAGCATTTTTAGCATTGTTTAGCATGTAAACAATGTCATTGAGTACTTCCATGATACTCTGTTTATACTTATGTAAATTATTGTTAAATGTCATACTTCATATATAAATTCGTGTCATCAGCATTAGTATGAACAAAAGTGACCTAACATAATGGTGATTCTTTGATTTATATATATATTTTTTTCAAAGCAACTCGTCTGACGCCGTAGAATTTTTTTGTCTGAAAAAAGGGAACCCGTTTGAGAGTGTCGCGAGTTCATTTGAAAATCCCATATTCCTTTAAATACTTTTGGGGTTCTCATAATCTAATAATATTTATACTCTAATCCCATATTAAGAAAACCAAACACATTTTACTATTAATTAGAGTTTGATTTCTATTACACTGTCAAGGAATTAAATTTCATAATGTCAATCAACAATATATATAAAATAAGTTTATACCATTAATTAATATAATTTTAAAAAGATATCAAAGTATATACACCATAATTTAATATTTTCTTGAACTTTTATTAATTGATGATGTAAAATTGTTTCCAATTATATATGAGGCGCATAGATTGATTGGTTCCTGTATTTAATTTCTCATTTTGTTAATAATGATTAATGAGGATATACAACTCGCCAGATCATGGGTAATTTCCGCATAAACAATCTTTTCCTCGTACCATTAAACCGTGTTTAGCTGACCGAGATTAAAGTTAAACACACTTCATGATTCATACTTGGTAGTGCTGTATTCTCGAATAAAAAATTGTTCTCTGTGATAGTTGTTTCTTAGCATGCTTTCTTCAACATGCTGTTTGAGAAATTTAACAAATAGACACGTTACTGATGACAGTTCCCAATAAGGACGACGTAGAGTAACAACTGAATGGTATGTTCTATCTCTTATTAAATAAATGTTCACTTTTAGAATTTTATTTTTCTACGAATAATTGTATATATTTTGAAAATTTAGATAAGATTAGTTATTATTTTTCAATCATACTCTTATGAAATAAATGATAGTAGTAAAAGAAAAAGAGAATAATAGTAGAGGAAAGAGGGTAAGTGAAAATAATTAATAAGAAGGACAATTTTATAGATATTAAGACTCTTTTAATTATTTTCTTAATTTATGATCGGTTCATGTGGCTGTCTTCCATGCATTAAATTTCGGATATAATAAAGGGAAGGGTTCTAATAGTTGTGATCTCTTTTTCTGTATATATAAGCTAGTTTGTAATAGTAATCATAGAAGATGTACTTCAATTTGTACTTTCTCCACAACATTGGTGATTTGGTGCCATGTGCTGCAAATGTCTTCACATTCTCTTCCTCTTTTTCATGTCACAGCTTCTCACTTCTCTTCATCCATTGCCTTTTGCCTCATCAACTCAAGTGGGCGTGGGTTTGTTTTCCTCTCCCATTGCTAGCTCTTTCCTAGCCTCTTGATGCCCATTTCTTTCTTTTTTTTCTAATTATATTTAGAGTTTGTTTGGATAATTTCTTTTTAAAAAAGTAAAAATCATACTACGTTTGTATATAAAATTAATTTATATTTAGACGTGATGTTAAAATATATTTTTTATTTATAAACATCTTTTTATGTTATAAAAAAATTAATACTTATTATTATTAAGAAAATTTTCTCAAACATACGAAAAAACATAGAAAGTACTTTTCTTATTAAATTTTTTTTGTAATGAAAATAATAACACACAAAGTAGCTCTTAATTCGATAGCATCACTTCATGATTAGTCATTACTCATGATATTTTGTTGATGGAACAGGAATCCCTTCTGAACTAGAGGCTCCTCTGAAATTCTGTTCCTATCATGGAAAGGCTTGTTATGACAATGGTGAAGAAGCAAGGTTGCTGAAACAGTTCCTGGAGTTAAACACCACTGACCCAATATGTGCTTCTCTCTTCAAGTCCATTTCATGCACTGTAAGCTCTCTGACTATACTCATATGATGCCATTTTGGTTGTCACTGATTAGTGTAGAACTGTAATCTTTCACTACTCACCATCCTTTACAGTCTCAAGTGTTGTTACAAATTTTGGCATGGCTTTTGTGATGTAATTTCTACACCATTCTAAATCTCAACGTAAGTATTTCTCAGTATATAAAGAGAGTGGTATAAAAAATGGTGCAAATAGAAGGGCAAACTTGCTACATTGCATGAAATCAATTGCAGAATAATGCTCTCAACATCTTACCATACCATAAAAGAGAAAATTGTTATCTCTCCTATTGGTTTCTTCTTTCTTGTGCTGATTGATGATATATTAGTTTTCTCCATAGTTGCTTTGTTTGAAATGCTGAAAACCTGAAACTGTTACATTAAGGCATAGCAAAATTCTCAAATCCTAAATAGATATTATCAATAATATGCAGGTATGTGATGATCAGTTTTCTACTAAAGTGTTCCAAACTAACGCAGGTGTTAGAACTTTTCCCGTTTTGTGCAACACAACATTATTTGTAAAGTCACAAGAATCCAGTGGTGGCCATTCTCTAGATTTCTGCACCAAGGTGTGGGAAACATGTGGAAGTGTCTGTATAGTTAATTCCCCATTTGAACCTTTCTTGCAAGATAAAGCTGGCAAAGGCCCTGGCTTCTTTAATTCAAAAGATGTGTGGAAATCTAGGAAAAGCTTTTGTGAGACTTTTGGTGGCTCTTCAGAAAATGGAAAAGCATGCTTCCATGGTGAACCAATTTCACTAAACAATGTACAAACTCCCCTCTTCCAGAGGGTCTATGTTTGGAGAGAATTGGAAATGGATCTTACCTTAACATGGCTCCACATCCTGATGGTTCTGACCGCGCCTTCTTCATCAATGTCCAAGGCAAGATCTGGTTAGGAACAATTCCTGGTGAGGGGTCCAATGAGATTTTGGAAATTGATGAATCCAAGAGCTTCCTAGACATTAGTGATGATATTCTCTTTGATTCTGGACATGGTTTGATGGGAATGGCATTTCATCCAAACTTTGCACAAAATGGCCGCTTCTTTGTCTCCTATAATTGTGACCAGATGAAAAGTCCTAGATGTTCTGGTAGATGTGCATGCAACTCAGATGTGAATTGTGATCCTTCAAAGGTTGATCCTGAAAATGGTGTCCTCCCATGCCAGTATCATTCTGTAGTAGCAGAATTTTCAGTCAATGGCACATCATCAAAACCTTCCATGGTATGTATTGACACCACTTGCCCATTTTGCTTCAAAACACAGTTTTTACTATAAATAGTTTTTTAAAAGATGAGTTAATGTTGTTTGTACATAACTTTATAACACCAAATATAACATCTCTTTTATAGGCAGAAAGTGCCAATCCATCAGAAGTGAGAAGAGTATTCACAATTGGTATCCCCTACAGCGGAGGTCATGCTGGTCAGATCCTCTTTGGACCAGCAGATGGATACATGTACCTCATGTTGTCTGATGGCTCCAACCGTGATGATCCTTACAACTTTGCTCAGAACAAGAGATCCTTACTAGGAAAAATCTTGAGAATTGATGTGGACAATGTACCTAGTAAGTCACTTGACTCTAATCTAGGAACTTCTAATTTCTGAATCATTTCACAACACCACAACCCCACCCCAGTACCCCACAATTCCTATTAAGTTGATGAAACAAGCAAAAAAATGGAATTAAATGCCTTTAGTTGATCTTTTGACTATCCCTTTGGTGGATTATGTTCATGTTCTGTCCTAATACCCTTTAATGTGGGTTACAATTATCACCTCATTTTTTACATTGTTGGCAGGTACCAAAGAAATTAATGACATGGGCTTGTGGGGAAATTATTCTATACCTAGAGATAATCCATATGTCAATGATAAGGATCTTGATCCAGAAGTGTGGGCTATGGGTTTCAAGAATCCTTGGCGCTGTAGTTTTGACTCTGAGAGACCATCCTATTTTCTGTGTGGAGATATTGGACAGGTTCAGTGATCCATCTTTTCTTTAAGTGAAATTCAATGATGCAATACCTTGGATTGTGGGAGAGTTCAGTTGGCATGTAATTTTTATTTCCAATTATAAAGTTCTTGCTAACTTGATTCCTAGTTATCTTTGTGTGCTTTCTTTCTCATGTATTATTTATAGGATCAATATGAAGAAATTGATATGGTTAAGAAGGGCAAGAACTATGGTTGGCGTGTTTATGAAGGTCCATTTGTTTTTCAGCCATCACAGTCTCCTGGAGGAAACACCTCTGCCACCTCCATACACCCAGTCTTCCCTGTATTGGGTTACACTCATTCTCAGATTGATAATAAATCAGGGTCTGCATCCATAATTGGTGGCTATTTTTATCGGTCCAAGACTGATCCTTGCATATGTGGAAGGTTAATTTGCAATTATTACATCTTACACATCAATGTGCCTCTATTTAGAAGCATGGAATGTCATATGACCTACTTCTAAGACATTTTTTAAAGTGACAATATGACATGCCCTCAAACGTTTGTTGAGAATAGGTTCCGGCTTTTCTCTCAACCAATGTTTAAGAGACACCATGGTGTCTCTTTTAAATGTCTCAAAAGTGGTACAAATAACATTACTTGAAGCTGTTTCTCAGTGTTCATATTTAGAGTGACATATCAGTTATTGATATTTCAGCTACTTGTACACAGATTTGTATGCAGGATCTATGCTGGTGGGTACAGAAAGTCCTGAGAACAGTGGAAACTTCACAAGTGCCAAAATTTCTTCAAGGTGTGCTCATGACACTCCAATGCCATGTTCCTTTGTGAAGGGAAGTCCTAGCCCTTCACTGGGGTACATATACTCATTAGCAGAAGACAACAACAAGGACCTTTATTATCTGACAAGCACTGGTGTTTACAGAGTGGCAAGACCAAGCCGTTGCTATTATACGTGCACTAAGGAAAATGTTGTTGGCCTAGAAAATAAAAAGCCTCAGTCTTCTTCTCCCATCCATGAACCTTATGGTTTTCTTCTGTTGTTCCTCCTTTTTACCATGCATTTTATTATGATCTAAAATTGCAATAATAATGTTTGAGAATTTCTCACACCATAAGGGAAGTGTTCCCCTCTTATATAATAGGTGACTAGTGCCAATTGTGCTGCATTGAACAGACATCTTCATCTTCATGGGGAGTGAGAGTATCAATAACTCTTTTTATCCTGGCTATAGGAATGAATTATGAATAACATTTCTTATGGATTTCCGAATTGCAATAATCAAAGCTGAAATCGTTGAAGTTGCTCGAGAAGAAAATAAGTGAAGTTGCTGACTCCAATACTGTCCTAGTAAAACACGAAAGATAATTCATACCAAAATGAAAATATAAAAGAGTATATATATATATATATACACACACATACAAATTTAAACAAAATATTTGAGACAAATTATGATTATTAGATGATGATGATCCACTAGTTCATCTAAAGATTAATACCAAATAGAATATCATATTATTCATCATACATGTACCAATACATAGTCAATTAGAATGACTAAATAATCCTTCCTCTTAACCAGTGGTCTTGGATTTTAGCCCAAGTATGAAAAAATCAATATTGGAAAGTCTTGTCCGTTATGAGATCTAAAATGTTTGAATAAAATTGTTTCCAATAGAAAAATACTTGTGGAAAACCATGAAAGAAAACAAAATACTAAATTGTAACATTAAGTTAAATGTTCTTTAAATTTTATAGTTAATATTGTTGTATTTTGAAAAATTATACATATTTCCAAAGGTTTAATTAATTATTTAAATTAATATTGGAATTGATTAGAAACATGTTTCAAATAGAGAATGATTTCAAAATCACAAACCACTTCACTAGTCAAGTAATCTTTTAAATATGGCAATGTATTAGTTTTATTAGCAATGCTTGATTTCCTGGTTCTTCCTTTTAATTCAAATAACACAATCAATGGTTGTTTTCATTTAATCCTTTTCTAAATCAAATGTTCTTAAATGCCATTGATATTGTTTTAATATTTTGTTCCTTGATTAATTCTTTTTTTAAAACCAAAACCGATAATGCGTTCTAATTTTTTTTAATTTCAATATCTGAATATACTTTAAAATCAAAACCGTTGATATTTGTCTTGCTATACTATTTAATTTTATATATATAGATAATTTTACATAATTTTACGATAACTTAAGATAAAGTTTTTTTTTCCTTCTAAATTTCTTACTATTTATTATTCTATTGCTTGGGTTATACATTAAAATATACTTTCCATCATAGTTCTTGTATTTCTATTTAATACCAAAAGAATCTGCTATATCCTTAAGGATAATGCATTACGCGCCTGAACTTAATAAATATTTTTTTTATTTACTCATTTTACAGGATTGGAGCTCAAATTTTTACAACAAATATATATTTTATTAAAATATAAAGTACTTTCGTATAATATACTTTTAAAAATAGTACTTTTTATTAAATTATTTACAATAAAATAAATCTCACCAATTTTATTGTGAATATATATAAGATTATATATATCAATATCATAACATGAAAATTATTGATAAATACATGAAATTTCCCACGTATTATAAGAGATAGAAAATGATAAACATATTTTAATACTTCAAAAAAAATGGACGCCTAACATCTAGAGAATAAAGAAATATATGGGCTTCATAATTTTTGTAAGAGATTTTGATATTAAAATAATATTGTTAATATAATGGTAGTTGTACCACCATAAAAGAAAAGTGATAGTTGTACGTAATTTGTTTTTGGAAAATGTTAAAAAAAAAAAAAAAAAAACTTCTTTTAACTTCATTGGATATGCAATTTGGGTTTTGCTACTTTAAAATTAAGCGAATTAGCCTTGATGCTTTTGATTTGAGTGGATGACTAAATTTTATTAACATGTTAGTTTTTAGATAGAACAAGATATGTAATTAAAATGTTGTTTTATGCTCTCTCTTGTACTTCTCACATTAAGGCTTAGTTGGCACATGCAAGATTATATATATATATATATATATATATATATATATATATATATATAGAGAGAGAGAGAGAGAGAGAGATGGGGTATCTTTGATAGAAATTATGGAGATTATTGAATAAAATTAATTTATATGATTTACTAATTCATGTAAATATTAATAATTATGACATATCAAATACAAAATCTTAGTAAAGTTTCTATTTATCTATTATTTTTCAATGTGAATATAAAATCACTTTGGTCAATTGAGGTGGTTAGATGTCCTTTCCCTTTTATTATGGGTCTCGGGTTCAAGTTCTTAAGAAAAATGGGTATTGATTGAATTATGTCACTTACAAGATCTTAAATGCTCAAATAAAATTGTCTTCAAAGGGAGGATACATGTGGAAAACAAGGAAGAAAATATTAAACAAATTATAATGTTAAATTAAATGTTCTTTAAATATAAGCCACTGTGATTAAGGTCATAGGTTTAAATTTCATTGCAATCAATATAATTTATCAAGAAAAATTATTCTTTAAATATTATAGTTAATATATATTTTATTGAAATATAAAGTACTTTCGTATAATATACTTTAAAAATTGTACATTTTGTTAAATTATTTACAATAAAATAAAATCTCACGAACTTTACTCTGAACATATCTACATAAGATGATATATATATATATATCATACCACGGAAATTATTGATAACATCACCTTTTTTTTGTTGGTCAGTGATAACATCAACCTTAAAAGACATGAAATTCCCACTTATTATAAGAGAAAAATGGTAGTTGTACTTGTACCACGTAAAAACAAAGGTAGTTACATGTAATTTTGTTTTTTTTTTAAGTTAAAAAAAATTCTTTTAACTTTATTCGATGTGCAATCTGGTTTTGTTACTTTAAAATTGTGCGAATTTGTCTTGATGCTTTTCATTTTTGTGGATAACTATATTTTATTAATAAATGTTAATTTTTAAGATAGAAAGAGATATTTAATTAAAATGTTATTTTGTACTCTTTCCCTCTTCTACTTCTTATAATAAGGCTCTTTAATTGACACACGTGTCTCACTTTTTTTAATAAATGAACTAATGTTTGTTATCGAAATGCAGTGATTTGCACAAACAAAAGAGTATTTGGACCAATTTGCCATTTTTAAGGTAATAGAACTAAAATATATGCGGAATAAAATTGAAGAGAGGCTTTTTTGAACTTTTTCCTAGGTTTTTTTTTTATCCTTTTTTGTGTCACTCAACAAAAGGAGTGGGAATTTCATGTTAATTAATCAAAAATTAAGTGATTGAGATGATAAGTGAAAATATTATCACTTCGAATCTTCAATCATGTACATGAATCCCTCACTTACAACAAATCATATCATTATCATTTACCACTAGAGGCTTCCTAATTCCCTACTAAACAACATGAAATTTATACCATTAACACATATATTCCCTTCCGCATCTTTAGCCATACTTATTGAATAAGTCCAAATAACATAATCCATTATAAAATATGCCTAAAATGTCCGAGACTTTCATCTTTTCTCCCGGTCATGGCCCCTACTTTCCAACCTCTCGCTATTACTATCCTCGAGGCTATGGTTGGCTTAGAAATAAGAGGGTAGTAAAATTTTAGAACAAAAATCATGAATATTAATTTTGTTACAAGTTCTTTTTTAAAAACAGAATAAATTTTATAGTATCAAAATTCAAAACTTCTCCTTGATCAGAAATATTATTCTCAACACGTGCCACTCCTAAACGTGGCTACACTTGAACTAACACTAACTCTATTATTATACTCACCTGGAACAAGACATTGCCTTGTATGACATCAATAATAGGCATGTGGTGACATGATCCCAAGCCTATCCATTTTTGGAACCAACTTGCCTGTCACTCCTAATATCTTTGTTTGTTTCCTCCATTATCATAGTCTTTATTGTGGGATGGTCACAGTTGAATGCCCTATTCTTTTGTTTCTTTAATTAATTTGTTGGTCCGTGGTAACCCCAAGTGGATTCATTTTTTATTATTATCTGAATGTGAACTCAACATGACTACGGAATAGATGCTTTTCTGCTCCATTTTTTAGACATGGCTTAATAATTTTGAAACACAGTGCAATCAATGCGAACTGTCACTTCTTTTTAACTATAGCTTGAGCCTGATTATTAATTTGATTTAAATCCGATTGGTCGATCATAAGATGAAAGTTCTTTTAACAATGATTTTTTTTTTTCAAACCATTAATTTTATATAAATTACATTCACCTTCCCTTAAATTGAAATTTATTAAAGGTTATTTTAATTTTTCTCTATTTATTTGAGTGACATTAATCTTCCTTTCTAGTATGTAATAAAAAAAAATCCAATACAATAATTTCATAAATTCATGAAAGAATGGTGTAATAATTTCACAAATTTAAAGATCTACTAAATAAATTTTACAAATAGAGAGGAATTGAAGTAAGTTTTAATAGGTTTAAAAGGAGATTAATATAATTTGTAATAACTTTTTTTATTTAAAAACTTAAATACAAAATATTTTTGAAAAAATTTACTTTTAAAAAAATTAATTAAAGTTTGGTTTCAGTGTATCAAACGTAAATTTAAGATAATAATATTTGTTTCGATAAGGTATTTATATGAGAATAATAATAAAATTTTATCTTAAAAGTAATTTTTTTAGAAAAGTATCATTTATCTATTTTTGCTGAAAGTATTTTTTTTTCCACTTTAAAATGAGTTTTGGAGATCACATATGCAAACTAAACATATTTTAATTTATCACTTTTTATTTTTATTTGAATAAAGGTAATTTTAGAGTGTATCTAAACAGGCACTTAAACTGTCTACATTGTTAACAAGCTTTGTGGTCTAAACACAGCAAAAGTGAACGAACCAAGTTCTACCCAACTTGGTTTAACTTGCTAGGTGCTGTCTTTCTCTATAGTCTTAACAGCCAGCATTACTTAATTAAGAGAATAGATGAAAAAAGTCAACTGCTGAACTAAGACACCATCCACCACTTGCCTGTGTCAACTTTCAGCCCCGTGAAGCCGTGGCTTTTGAGAAAAAAAGGGCCATAAATGGAACTGAAAGGGACTTCAAATCTGGTGGTTGTGTGGAGTTTCCCATTTTTTATTGACAGATTTGAATGGAAAACAATGTGAGAGCTGACTTAAACAGGAGTTGAAGACAACAATTGAGTATAAAAAGAAAGGAAAAGTGGCAGAAAACATTGAAAGTGATTTGGCTTTCTAGAACTGGCAATAGAAAAAATTAAAGAAAGTTGTGTGTGAGAGAGAGAGAGGAGAGCATGTAGAATTGATGCTTAGATACGGAGCAGTTGGCAGAAGGCAGAAAAGTCAACACCCCCAGAAGGCAGTTTTCCTTTTAAATCCTATTATCTTTTCCCTATTAAGTCACAAACTACGAAAGCTTGTGGCATTGGATGTATATATGAGTTGAAGTGCAGTAGATATTGTGGTATGTAGAGGGCTTTCAAGTGGTTTGAAGAGAGATGAAGGGTGTTCTTTCCTTCAGCTTCTTGTGTTTTTGCTTGTTGCTGCTTTTGGATTCTTCAAGTTCACTTCCTCTATGTGTTGATTCCAGTGAGTCTTTCTCTTTTTTTTTTTTTTGTTTCTTTTAATGCTAATATTTTGTGTTTTGTCCACTTGGTTTTTTTGTTACAGTTTTCAGAGCCTTAGCTCAGATCCCAACCTGTTTCATTTTCTTGTTTTCGTGTTTCTTCTTTATTATGTTGGCGTAGGGGCACCCCTTACCCTGAATACAACACTTGGATTCTGTCCTTACAATGGAAGCACGTGTTGCAACCCCACACAAGATGCACAAATACAGAAGCAATTCCAGGCCATGAACATATCTGAACCTGCCTGTGCCTCGGTTTTGAAATCAATACTTTGTGCAGTAAGATATCGTTTTTCCCATAAGCATATATCTAAAAGTGGACCTAAAAATTGTGTGTGTCCCCTTCAATAAGGTATACTAATAAGTTCTTCATGTTTGAGTTGTGACATCAAATAGCAACTAATGAGTAATGACTAATTTTGATAACTTCTTCACGGCATGAATATCTGGTCCATGTATTGAAATTAGAGGCCAAAGAATCAAAGAACCTTCTCCATTTGTCATAGATGGTTTGCTTTGAAATCTAGACTTATTCATAGTCAATGTTTCATGTATGGAAAGTGGAAAGTCATGCCTATAGTTTTCCTTGAATCTCTCAAAGTGGAATGTTGAATAGGTCGAAGAATTTCCTTGTAATGTAGAAGTTACCAATATGTTGTGAACTCTCAATTGTTGACATAGTAACTTTCTGCCCTGCATTAATTTCTTTGCTACCTTTGTATTGTAGAGGTGTGACCCATTCTCAGCAGAGCTATTTACAGTACAATCCTCTCCAAGATCAGTTCCTGTGCTTTGCAATTCCACCATACCATCAAATTCTTCCCAGTCAAAGGCAGCTGTAGAGGACTTCTGCTCTCAAGTATGGGACACATGTCAAACTGTGTCCATAATGAATTCTCCATTTGCACCTTCATTGCAAGGACAAACAGGAGGAGCACCCGTTAAGGCCAATGCAACCAAACTCACTGATTTGTGGCAATCCAAAGCTGATTTTTGCAATGCATTTGGTGGAGCATCTGATAACACATCAGTATGCTTTGAAGGGGAACCTGTTGCACTGAACAAAACTGGGGCTCCTATTAACCCCCCTCATGGCTTGTGCCTTGAGAAAATTGGTAATGGATCTTATCTCAACATGGTGGCTTATCCTGATGGCTCGGACCGAGCATTCTTCTCTAGCCAAATGGGTAAGGTTTTTCTGGCAACATTGCCGGATGAGGGATCAGGAGGAACATTGAAGCTTGACGAATCAAGTCCCTTTGTTGATCTGACTGATCAAGTTTACTTTGATACTCAATTTGGAATGATGGGCATGGCATTTCATCCGAATTTCGTGCAAAACGGTCGATTCTTTGCTTCGTTTAACTGCGATAAGACCAAGTGGTCAGGATGTGCTGGAAGATGCTCATGTAATTCAGATGTTAACTGCGATCCATCCAAGATAGGTACTGACAATGGTGCCCAACCATGCCAGTATCAAACTGTGATTGCAGAATATACTGCTAATGTCACCGGATCTCAACCTTCCTCGGTACACATCTCTCTACTCATATAAAAGAAGTAGTGTCTACGAAGAGCTTAATTCAATGAATATAACTGAATTGTTAACATTTTGGCAGGCTGAAAGTGCAAAACCAACAGAGGTGAGAAGGATATTTACAATGGGCCTGCCATTCACATCTCACCATGCAGGTCAGATACTCTTTGGACCTAAAGATGGGTATTTATACTTCATGATGGGTGATGGAGGTTCAGGTGATCCATACAATTTCTCCCAAAACAAGAAATCCTTGCTTGGAAAGATTATGAGGCTTGATATAGATAACATCCCAAGTGAGTATTACTAAGAATTAGCCATATGCAAAGCTTTTCCATCCTTTCTTTTAACATAGTAGCTTTCTTGCTTTTGGCAATGACATCTATTCTTGAATCTTCAGGTGCAGCAGAAATTAGCAAACTTGGGCTGTGGGGTAACTACTCCAGCCCAAAGGATAATCCATTCAGTGAAGACAAAGATCTGCAGCCTGAAATATGGGCCTTGGGACTGAGAAATCCTTGGCGCTGCAGTTTTGATGCAGAAAGGCCTTCCTACTTTCTGTGTGCAGATGTTGGAGAGGTTTGTGAATACTTAATCCTAAAACAATTTTATGGCTTCAATTTATGCAGCAATGTTACACAATCAGCATTACAGCTTGCAAGAGACTGAAATATGCCCTTCTTACACACAGACTCCAATTTCCTTATTAGAGAAACATGGGATTTTTATTTTTTCATAAGCATGATTCCTTGATCATCTTGACTCTTAAACTGTAAAACTACAAGTAACAGGCACCAGCTTGACTCATAATATCCTTTAATCATACCTAGCATGGCACTGAACAACTGGTTTAGCAACAGGCCTTTATCTTTAGTGTAATTGCATTACTGTTAACATCCTAACCTGGCATAAATTGGAGGTTTTTTATGCTTCAAGATGAAAAACATTATTTATAATCTTAGTGACTTCATGACTTCTACTTTATTCTTACTGACACCCCTCCCAAAAAGAGAAAAGAAACAGAAACTACTCTAATATTTATAATCTATGCTTCCTACAAGGTGTTGCGCTAACTTTGTGAGAGTTCAGTGGAACATTCTTAACTGTACAATTGATTTATGCAGGATCTTTACGAGGAGGTGGATCTAATTACAAAGGGTGGAAACTATGGCTGGCGTGTTTACGAAGGCCCTTATGTATTCCACCCTACACAATCACCTGGAGGCAATACCTCCCTACAATCCATAAATCCAATTTTCCCAATACTGGGATACAACCATTCAGAGGTAAACAAGAATGAAGGATCAGCATCCATCACTGGAGGATATATCTATCGATCGACCACTGATCCTTGCACATATGGAAGGTATATATTGAAAGACTCAATTAAATTTTTAACCATTGAGGGACCGAATAGATGTACAAAATCTTTAGAAGACCAAATCGACGTTTCGTATATCTGCATAGGACTAATTTGAGTGTTTACTCATGCAATATATATTATAAGCTGCTATGCTGCTTATCATTAATCATTGAATTTCAGGTACTTGTATGGAGATCTGTATGCTGGTGCAATATGGGCAGCCACAGAAGAACCACAAAACAGTGGAAATTTCAGCACTAGTAGAATCACTTTCAGTTGTGCACATGATTCTCCTCTCCATTGTGCCTCTGTACCTGGAAGCTCCCTTCCAGCTCTTGGCTACATCTTTTCATTTGGTGAAGACAACAACAAAGATGTTTACATCCTTGCAAGCAGTGGTGTTTACCGAGTTGCTCGTCCGAGTCGCTGCAATTATGCTTGCTCACTAGAAAAGGCAACAACTACTACTGCAGGCCAACCTCCTTCTCCTTCTCCATCTCATGCTAGCCATTTGAGTAACTTTTCTGGATATCTGTTTCTCCAATTTTCATCTTTCTTGCTGCTTTTGTTGGGTTTTATGTAGTATGTTATGATCTTTGTACATCATATTATATGTAGAGATAAGAAGATTTATATTTCACGTTTCCTCTTTTCTCTTCTACATTTTCCTGTGCCTGTGCTCATTTAATAACATGCAATAAGTGAGCTCAGAATCTAAATCTGCTTTTTGGTTTGACACACAATTTCGTGCATGAATGAGTTGAAATTAGCCATGCGTTCAATTAAAGAGACCCTCAAATATATATGTTCAACTTGAACTAAAAATTTGGAAGAGCCAAAATAGCGGGGAAATTTTTTGTCTATATTATTATATATAATCTGTAAATTCCAACTGATTTGGTTCAGTTTGTTGTGAAATAACGGGTTCAAAAAGTAAAAACAGAGTAGTGCAAAATAAATATGTGGAAGTGTAAAATAAAGATAACGCAAATGGATTAATGTGGTTCAGCTTAAAGCTTACATCCACAGGCAAAGATGACAAATAAATATTTCACTATGAAAATATGATGGAGATACAAAAGGTAGACACACTCCACTCAACCCAAATCCCAAATAATAGGGATACAAAAGTGGCAAGATCCCACTTAAAATCAAGTCCCAAATACACCCAAAATACCTAATAGTATTTTTCCTCATGTATGCACTCAACACACAAAGAGAAATAACTATATAATCAAATCAAACTTCTCTACCATAATATGAGTGACCTAAGCTTGAAATGACCACCCATAGTGGCGGTTGTATACAAAGAGAAGAAAAATAAAGAAAGCCAAAATCTTTTCTGACTACCCAAATGCCATAATCCCAATGCATCTAAAGTCTTTACTCCAAATGAGTTGCAGGGCTTGGTTTCTCTCGTTGTTTTTTTATTGCAGTAAAATAAAGCTTAATTTATAGAGCTTCATGGTGCATACATCAAATTCTTCATTCAATGCTTTAATATAATATTTCAAAGCAAAGCTTGATGTTTTTGACTAATGGCAACTTGCACATATTTTGTTAGGCACCGAAAGTAGTTTGCAAATTTTTCAAACCATGTAAAAGCAAGCCACTAAAAACCAAGCCACTATATTTGACAGATCTCTAACTTGGCTTGATTTTTCATTCATCTTAGATTATCAAAGTCGCTTTCTCCAGTATGCCAACAGGCATACTCAAATGTCCAAACTACCTCTTGACGAACAGGCACGGGTTCGACAAATCAGAATCAACACCCTTAGTCCTGTGAATGGTAGTACTAAACCTGACACTAGTTTGCCTCCTGCAAACTTGAAGCAAAGGTCATGTATTACAAAATTAACTAAGCAAGTCATGCTTGCATAACAAAGGTATTTTTGCCTCTCAAAACTCCACCTTGACCAAACATATCCAACATCTTCTGCATTTCAAAATTTTTCCAGACTCTTTATGAGTTCTATACCAGTTTATTGTGATATGACGGGTCCAAAAAGAGAAATAGAGTAGCACAAAATAAATATGTGGAAGCGTAAAGCAAAGATGACGCAAATGGACTAACGTAGTTTAGCTTAAAGCCTACATCCATAGGCAAAGGTGACAAACAAATATTTCACTATAGAAATATAATGGAGATACAAAAGGTGGACACACTCCACTTAACCCAAATTCCAAATAATAGGGATACAAAAGTGGCAAGATCTCACTCAAAACCAAGTCGTAAATATATCCAAAATACTTAATAGTATTTTCTTCATCGGTATATGCACTCAACACACAAAGAGAAGTACACTCATATTGTAGTAGAAAAGTTTGGTTTGATTATGTAGTTACTTCTCTTTGTGTGTTGAGTGTATACACCAATGGGGATAATACTATTAAGTATTTTGGATGTATTTAGGACTTGGTTTTAAGTGAGATCTTACCACTTTTGTATCCTTATTATTTGGGATTTTGGTTGAGTGTAGTGTGTCCACCTTTGTATCTCCATCATATTTCTATAGTGAAATATTTGGTTGTCGCCTTTGCCCATGGACATAGACTTTAAACTGAACCACTCTAATCCTTCTGTGTCATCTTTGTTTTACGCTTTTACATATTTATTTTGTGCTACTATGTTGATGCCTTTTGGGTCTCCATTTCACAACAAACTGGTATCAAGCGCATGTAGATTTCTGAAAAATTTTGGAATGCGGAAGACGCAAGAAGTGGACTCATTTATCAAACTTGGTGGCTTGTATTTGTCAAATTTTGTGACTTATTTTTTCAAGCTTGCATGCTTTTGGTGCATATTAAATCAAGGAGTGGTTGAAGCACATAGAAGTGGCTGAATTTTCTGGATATGCAAGTGGAAGTTTGGTGCACACTTGACATTTCTAGCATCACAAGGCTTTATATATAGAGCTTTGTTCACAAAGCTTCAATACTCCAACCAACAATCCATCCTCTCTTCCTTTTAGTGATGGAATAGAGCTATTTATTCTTTGTGAGTTATTTTCTTTTGTGAGTTGAGAGTATACCGTGAGGAAAATGCTATCCGGTATTTTGGGAGTATTTGAGACTTAGTTTTGAGTGGTATCTTACCACTTTTGTATCCATATTATTTGATATTTGGGTTGAATGGAGTATGTCCACCTTTTATATTTCCATCATATTTCTAAGTGAAATATTTGGTTGTCGCTTTTACCCATGGATGTAGGCTTTAAGTAAAATCACGTTAATCCTTTTGTGTCATCATTGTTTTACACTTTCACATATTTATTTTACACTACTCGTTTGTGTCTCTTGGGCCTTTTCACAATAAATTGCTATCAGAGCTCATAAAGAGTTCTGGGAAAATTTTGGAATTTGAAAGATGTTGGACACGTTTAGTCAAGTAACAAAGTGTTTTGCTGAAGGTGGAGTTTTGAAAGGCAAAGATGCCTTTGTTGAGCAAGCATGACTTGCTTAGTTAATTTTGTTATGCCTGACCTTTGCTTCAAGTTTGTAAGAGGCAAACTAGTGTCAGATTTAATACTACCATTCAGGACTAAAGATGTTGATTCTGATTTGTGAAACCCAATGCCTTTTTCATCAATAGGTAGTTTGCATATTTGGGTATGTTTGTTGGC
The DNA here is from genome assembly GCA_030441495.1 of Dalbergia oliveri. Lineage (NCBI taxonomy): Eukaryota > Viridiplantae > Streptophyta > Magnoliopsida > Fabales > Fabaceae > Dalbergia > Dalbergia oliveri. Next base: position 43,183,450 of record JAMLFY010000003.1, read on the forward strand.
ATACTGGAGAAGGCAACTTCATAAACTTGAAGATGAATGAAAAATCAAGTCAAGATCGAGATTTTTCAAACTTGGTGGCTTGTATTTGTCTAATTTTGTGGCTTATTTTTTCAAGCTTGCATGCTTTTGGTGCATATTCAATGGAGGAGTGATTGAAGCACATGGAAGTGGTTGAATTTTCTGAACATGCAGGTGGAAGTTTAGTACGCACTTAACATTTCTAGTACTACAAGGCTCTATATATAAAGCTTCGTTCACAAAGCTTCAATACACCAACCAACAATTCATCATCTCCTCCTTTTAGTGATAGAGTAGAACTATTTGTTCTTTGTGAGTTCTTCTCTTTTATGAGTTGAGAGTATACATGAGAAAATACTATTTAGTATTTTGGGTGTATTTGGGACTTGATTTTGAGTGGGATCTTATCACTTTTGTATCCCTATTATTTGGGATTTGGGTTGAGTGGAGTGTGTCCACCTTGTGTATCTCCATCATATTTCTATAGTAAAATATTTTGTTGTCGTTTTTGCCCATAAACATATGTTTTAAGTCGAACCACGTAAATCTTTTTGTATCATCTTTGCATGGTTCGACTTAAAACCTACATCTACGGATAAATGTGACAATCAAATATTTCACTATAGAAATATGATAAAGATATAAAAGTGAACACACTCCACTCAACCCAAATCCCAAATAATAGGATACAAAAATAGTAAGATCCCACTCAAAACCAAGTCTCAAATACACCCAAAATACCAAACAGTATTTTTATCATTCGTGTATACTCTCAACTCATAAAAGAGAAGAACCCATAAGGAACAAATAATTCTACTCTATTACACTGAAGTGAGAAGATTGTGGATTCTTGATTGTTCTTCAAGTGTTGCAAATGAAGCTCTATTTATAGAGCTATATGTGCCAAGATTTTCAACCTTTAGATAATGGTTTTTTGGTGCTCCTAGTGCTTGCCAAATTTTTCAAAGAAAAACCAAAATTGCACCACCAATCAAGGATTGCAATTTTGACGAAGAGCATATGGCTTGCTGCATATATGGACTTTTGTCCAAGAGCATGTTACCAAGGCTTGAAAACAAGCCACTAGGTTTGACAAATCTCCACCTTAGCTTGATTTTCATCAAGTTTTAGATTATCAAAGTCTCATTTTCCAATATGCCAACAAGCATACTCAAATACCCAAACTACCTCTTGACGAAATAGGCACCAAGTACTACAAATCAGAATCAACACCCTTAGTCCTGTAAATAGTAATACTAAACTTGACACTAGTTTGCCTCCTGCAAACTTGAAGCAAAGGTCAAGTATCACAAATTAACTAAGCAAGTCATGCTTACACAACAAAGGCATCCTTGCATCTCAAAGCTGCACCTTCAGAAAAACACTTTGCACTTGACCAAATATGTCTAACATCTTCCGCATTCCAAAATTTTTCCAGAATTCTTTATAAGCTTTGATACTAGCTTGTTGTGAAATGGTGGGCGTAAAAGGTAGAAACAGAGAGTGCAAAATAAATATGCGGAACCATAAAGCAAAGATGACACAAAAGGATTAATGTGGTTCGGCTTAAAGCCTACGTCCACGGACAAAGACGACAATTAAATATTTTACTATAGAAATATGATGGAGATACAAAAGTGGACACACTACACTTAACCCAAACCCCAAATAATAGGAATATAAAAGTGATAAGATCCCATTTAAAACCAAGTCCCAAATACACCCAAAATACCTAATAGTTTTTTCTCATCGATGTATGCACTCAACACACAAAGAGAAATAACTATATAATCAAACCAAACTTTTCTACTACAATATGAGTGACCTTAGCTTGGAATGATCACTCATGGTGGTGGTGGTATACAAAGAAGATAAACAAAGGAAGCCAATATCTTTTTTAACTACCCAAATGCCAACACCGAATGCATCTGGAGTCTACACTTCAAATGGGTCGTAGCACTTGGTTTCTCCATTGTGTCTCTTATTGCAGCAAAATAAGCTCAATTTATAGAGGTTCATGATGCATACATCCAATTCTTGATTCAATGCTCTGATAGCATATTTCAAAGCAAAGCTTGATGTTTTTGACCAATGGCAACTTGCAAACATTTTGTTAGGCATCGAAAGCATAGCCTGCAACAACTCTTGACTTTTGTTAATTTGTTTTCAAACTATAGGATTTGAAAAACAAGCCACTAATAAACTCTTGACTTTGGGTGTTTGTTGTGAAATGACGGACCCAAAAGGTAGAAACAAAGTAACACAAAATAAATATGCAGAAGCGTAAAGCAAAGATAACACAAAAGGATTTATATGGTTTGGCTTAATGCCTATGTCCAGGCAAAGGTGACAATCAAATATTCCACTATGAAAATATATGATGGAGATACAAAAGTTGGATACGCTCACTCAACCCAAATCCCAAATAATAGAGATACAAAAGTAGTAAGATACCACTCAAAACTAAGTTCTAAATACATCTAAAATAACATAGGTTTTTTATCGGTGTATACTCTCAATTTACCAAAAAGATGAACTCACAAAGAACAAATAGTTCTATTCTATCACCAAAAGGAGGAGAAGATGGATTATTGGTTAGTTTTATACAAAGAAAAGATAAACAAAGAAAGCCAAAATCTTCTCTCTGACTATCCAAATGTCATAAGCCTAAATGCATCTAGGAGTCCTTACTCCAAATGAGTTGCAGTGCTTGGTTTCTCTCAATTGTTTTTCTTATTGCAACAAAATAAAGCTCAATTTATAGAGCCTCATGGTGCATACATCAAATTCTTCATTCAATGCTTTAATATCATATTTCAAAGCAAAGCTTGATGTTTTTGACTAATAGAAACTTGCACATATTTTGTTAGGCACCGAAGTAGTTTGCAGGAATTTTTCAAACCATGGAAAAACAAACCATTAAAAACCAAGTCACTATATTTGACAAATCTCCACCTTGGCTTAATTTTTCATTCATATTAGATTATCAAAGTCGCATTCTTTAGTATGCCAACAGGCATCCAGTATTCCAACAGGCATACTCAAATACCCAAACAACTTCTTGACGGAAGAGGCACCAGTTCCACAAATCAGAATCAACATACTTAATCCTGAATGGTAGTATTAAACCTTAGAACCAGTTTGCCTCCTGCAAACTTGAAGCAAAGGTCAGGTATCACAAAATTAACTAAGCAAGCTATGCTTGCATAACAAAGGCATTCTTGCCTCTCAATACTCCACCTTTAGCAAAACACTTTGTCACCTAACCAAACATGTCCAAACTTCCGTATTCCAAAATTTTCCTGAGCTCTTTATGAGCTCTGATACTAGTTTGTTAGCAAATGGCAGACTTAAAAGTAGAAACAGAGTATCATAAAATAAATATGCAAAAGAATAAATCAAATATTACAAAAAGGGATTAACATGGTTCGGCTTAAAGCCTACATCCACGAGCAAATATGACAAACAAATATTTTGCTATGGAAATATGATAGAGATACAAAAGGCGGGCACACTCTACTCAACCCAAACCCAAAATAATAGAGATACAAAATTGGTAAGATTCCACTAAAACCAAATCCTAAATACACCTAAAATACTTAATAGTATTTTTCTCATCGGTGTATGCACTCAACACACAAAGAGAATTAACTACATAATTTAACCAAACTTCTCTACTACAATATGAGTGACTTTAACTTGGAATGACCACCCATGGTGATGGTGGTATGCAAAGAAAAGATAAACAAAGGAAGACAAAATCTTCTCTGATTACCCAAATGCCAATACACGAATGCATCTGGAGTCTCGCTTTAAACTTCGTAACATGCTCCTTTTATAGAACTCAATATGCAACTTTTTCAACTAAGTTTTGGTTGTTGAAGAAAAAATTGCATCCACCAATTAAAGCTTCATTTGCAATACCGTAAGTAAACTTTGGTGGCTATAACATAAAAGTTAAGCTATCTAGTTTGACAAATCTCCACATTGGCTTGATTTTTCATCCATCTTCAAATTTCTGAAGTCGCCTTATCCCATATCAACAGGCATACTCAAATACTCAAACTACCTCTTGATGGAACAGGCACAGGTTCCATAAATCGAAATCAACACCCTTAGTCATGTCAATGGTAGTACTAAACTTGACACGCTTTGCCTCCTACAAATTTGAAACAAAGGTCAAGCATCACAAAACACTTTATCACTTAACCAAACGTGTCCAACATTTCTGCATTCCAAAATTTTTCAGAACTCTTTATGAGTTTGATACCAGTTTGTTGTGAAATGGCGGACCCAAAAGATAGAAACAGAGTAGCGCAAAATAAATATGCGGAAGCGTAGAGTAAAGATGACACAAAAGGATTTACGTGATTTGGCTTAAAGCCTACGTCCATGAGCAAAGGCGATGACCAAGTATTTCACTATGGAAATATGATAGAGATATAAAAGGTGGGCACACTCCACTCAACCCAAACCCCAAATAATAGAGATACAAAAGTGGTAAGATCTTACTCAAAATCAAGTCCCAAATACACCCAAAATACCAGATAATATTTTCCTCACCGGTATATACTCTCCACTCACAAAAGAGAAGAACTCACAAAGAATGAATTTATCATTCTTGCCTCTCAAAACTCCACCTTCAAAAATACTTTGTCATCTGACCAAACGTGTCCAACATCATCCGCATTACAAAATTTTCCCAGAATTTTTTTAGCTCTGATACCAGTTTGTTGTGAAATGACGGGTCCAAAAGTAGAAACAGAGAGCGCCATATAAATATGCGGAAGCATAAAGCAAAGATGACACAAAAGGATTTACGTTGTTTGGCTTAAAGTCTACGTCCACGACAAAGACGACAACTAAATATTTCACTATGGAAATATAATGGAGATACAAAAGGTTGACACACTCCATTCAACCCAAACCCCAAATAATAGGGATACAAAAGTGGTAAGATCTCACTTAAAACTAAGTTCTAAATACACTCAAAATACCTATCAGTATTTTCTTAGGTGTATGCACTCAACACTCAAAAGAAGTAACTAAGAATCAAACCAAACTTCTCTACTACAATATGAGTAACATTAGTTTGGAATGATCACCCATGGTGGTGGTGGTATATAAAGAGAAAATAAACAAAGGAATTCAAAATCTTTTTTGACTATCCAAATGCCAAGACACTTAATGCATCTGGAGTCCTTACTCCAAATGAGTTGCAGTGATTGGTTTCTCTCCATTTTTTTTATTATAGCAAAATAAAGTTTAATTTATAGAGCTTCATGGTGTATACATCAAATTCTTCATTCAATTAATATCATATTTCAAAGCAAAGCTCGATGTTTTTGACTAATGTCAACTCGCACATATTTTGTTAGGCAAAATTAGCTTGCAGCAAATTTTTTAAATCATGGAAAAGCAAGCCACTATATTTGACAAATCTCCACTTTGGCTTAATTTTTCATTCATTTTAGATTATCAAAGTTGCATGCTCCAGTATGCCAACACGCATACTCAAATGCCCAAACTACCTCTTGAAAACAGGATTCCACAAATCAGAATCAACACCCTTAGTCTTGTGAATGGTAGTACTAAACTTGATACTAATTAACTCCTACAAACTTGAAGCAAATGTCAAGTGTCAAAAATCAACTAAGTAAGCCATGCTTGCACAACAAAGGCATTCTTATCTCCCAAAACTCCACATTCAGCAGAACACTTTGTTACTGACCAAATGTATTCAGCATTTTTGCATTCCAAAATTTTTCCAAAACTCTTTATGAGCTCTATACTAGTTTGTTGTGAAATGAAAATGCAAAATGATTAAGGTCAAGTATTACAAAATTAACTAAGTAAGTCGTGCTTGTACAATAAAGGCATTCTTGCCTCTCAAAACTCCATCTTTAGCAAAATACTTTGACTTTTGAAGCTTTTGGTAATATGCCTTAAGACAAATTGTTAAGATGTGTTGCTTGTATTTCTTCGGTGCCTAACAAATTGTTTAGTCAAAAGCCTCAAGATTTGGTTAAAATTTGCAACAAAAGCATTGAATGCGTGTCTTTGAAAACTTGCATATTTAGCTCTACAAAAGGAGCATGTTATGAAGCTTGAAGAGACTTTCAGATGCATTCAGTGTCTTGGCATTTGGGTAATTAGAGAAGATTTTAACTTCCTTTGATTATCTTTTCTTTGTATACCACCACCACCACCATGTGTAGTCATTCCAAGCTAAGGTCACTCATATTGTAGTAGAGAAGTTTGGTTTGATTATGTAGTTACTTCTCCTTGTAAGTTGAATGCATATACTGGTGACAAAAATACTATTAGATATTTTGGATGTGTTTATGACTTGATTTTGAGTGAGATCTTACCACTTTTGTGTCCCTATTACTTGGGGTTTGGGTTGAGTAGAGTGTAACCACCTTTCTCCATTATATTTCTATAGTGAAATATTTAGTTATTGCATTTGCTCGTAAACATAGGTTTTAAGGCGAATCACATAAATCCTTTTGTGTTATCTTTGCTTTACACTTCTGTATATTCATTTTCCAGCTACTCTATTTCTGCCTTTTGAGCCCGTCATTTCATAAAAACTGGTATTAGAGCTCATAAAGAGTTCTGGAAAATTTTGGAATGCGGAAGATGTTGGACGTTTGGTCAGGTGACAAAGTGTTTTGCTAAAGGTGGAGTTTTGAGAGGCAATGATGTCTTTGTTGTTCAAGCATAGCTTGCTTAGTTAATTTTGTGATATTTGACCTTTGCTTCAAGTTTGCAGGAGGTAAACTAGTGTCAAGTTTAGTACTACCATTCACAGGACTAAAAATGTTGATTAACCCGTGTTTGTTCCGTCAAAGGTAGTTTGGGTATTTGAGTATACCTGTTGGCATATCCTGGAGAAGACAACTTTGATGATCTAAGACTTGATGAAAAATCAAGCTAAAATGGAGATTTGTTGATAATATGACTTGACTTTTCAAGCTTTTGGTAACATGCGTTGAGACAAATTGTCAAGATGTGCTGCTATTTGTATTTCTTCAGTACCTAACAAATTGTTTAGTCAAAAGCCTCAATATTTGGTAAGCACTGAATGCATGTCTTTGAAAAGTTACATATTTAGCTCTATAAAAGGAGTATGTTACAAAGCTTGAAAGAGTTCTCCCATATGCATTTAGTGTCTTGACATTTCGGTAGTTAGAGAAAATTTTGAATTCCTTTGTTTATCTTCTCTTTGTATACCACTACTACCATGGGTGCTCATTCCAAGCTAAGGTCACTCATATTGTAGTAGAGAAGTTTGGTTTGATTCTAGTTACTTCTCTTTGTGTGTTGAGTGCATATACCGGTAAGGAAAACACTAATAGGTATTTTGGGTGTATTTGAGACTTGGTTTTGAGTGAGATCTTACTACTTTTATATCCCTATTATTTGGTGTTTGAGTTGAGTAGAGTGTGTCCACCTTTTATATCTCCATTATATTTTCATAGTGAAATATTTGGTTGTCGCCTTTACCCATGGATGTAGGCCTTAAGCCGAATCACATAAATTATTTTGTGTCATCTTTGCTTTACGCTTCCATATATTTATTTTATGCTACTCGTTTCTACATTTTGGGCCCGCTATTTCATAACAAATTGGTATCAAAACTCATAAAGAGTTTTGGAAAAATTTTGGAATGCAAAAGATGTTGGACACATTTGGTCAGGAGACAAAGTGTTTTGCTGAAGGTGGAGTTTTGAAAGGCAAGAATGCCTTTCTTGTTCAAGCATGGCTTACTCAGTTAATTTTATGATACTGAACCTTTGTTTCAAGTTTGTAGGAAGCAAACTAGTGTCAAGTTTAGTACTACTATTCACAGGACTAAGGGTGTTGATTCTGATTTGTGGTACTCGTTGCCTGTTCCATCAGGAGGTAGTTTGGCTATTTGAGTATGCTTATTGGCATACTGGAGAAGGTGACTTTGATAATCTAAGACTTGATGAAAATCAAGCCAAGGTGGAGATTTGTCAAACTTGGTGGCTTGTTTTCAAGCCTTGGTAACATATTCTTGGACAAAAGTCCATATATGCAGCAAGCCATATGCTCTTTGTCAAGATTGCAATCTTTGATTGGTGGTGCAATTTTGGTTTGTCTTTGACAAATTTGAAAAGCACCATCAAGTATCGAAAAACCATTATCTGAAGGTTGAAAATTTTGGCACATATAGCTCTATAAATAGAGCTTCATTTGCAACATTTGAAAAACAACCAATAATCCACTATCTCCTAGCTTCAAGTGTAATATAGTTGAATTATTTGTTCCTTATGAGTTCTCTTTTGTGAGTTGAGAATACATCAGTGAGAAAAATACTATATGGTATTTTGGGTGTATTTAGGACTTGATTTTGAGTTGAATCTTACTACTTTTGTATCTTATTATTTGGAATTTTGGTTGAGTGGAGTGTGTCCACCTTTTGTATCTCCATCATATTTTCATAGTGAAATATTTAGTTGTAACATTTGCCCTTGGACGTAGGCTTTAAGCCGAACCACGTAATCCTTTTGTGTCATATTTGCTTTACGCTTTCACATATTTATTTTTGTGCTACTCTTTCTACCTTTTGGGCCTCCATTTAACAATAAATTGGTATCTAAGCTCATAAAGTATTCTGGAAAATTTTAAAATGCGAAGATGTTAGACATGTTTGGTCAAGTGACAAAGTGTTTTGTTGAAAGTGAAGTTTAGAGAGGCAAGGATGCCTTTGTTGAGCAAGCATGACTTGCTTAGTTAATTTTGTTATGTCTAACCTTTACTTCAAGTTTGCAAGAGGCAAACTAGTGTCAGGTTTAGTACTACCATTCACAAGACTAAAGGTGTTGAATCTGATTTGTCGAACCTAGTGCCTGTTTCGTCAAGAGGTAGTTTGCACATTTGAATATGCCTGTTGGCATACTAGAGAAGACAACTTTAGAAATTTGAAGATGGATGAAAAATCAAGCTAAGGTCGAGATTTGTCAAACTTTGTGGCTTGTATTTGTCAAATTTTGTGGCTTGTTTTTTCAAGCTTACATGCTTTCGGTGCATATTAAATGAAGGAGTGGTTGAAGCACATGGAAATGACTTAATTTTCTAAATATGCAGGTGAAATTTTGGTACACACTTGACATTTCTAGCACCACAAGGCTCTATATATAAAGCTTTGTTCACAAAGCTTCAATAGACCAACTAACAATCCATCATCTCCTCCTTTTAGTGATAGAGTATAACTATTTGTTCTTTGTGAGTTCTTATCTTTTATGAGTTGAGAGTATATACTATTGTATGGTATTTTGAGTGTATTTAGGACTTAGTTTTGAGTGGTATTACCACTTTTGTATCTCTATTATTTGGGGTTTGGGTTGAGTGTAATATGTCCACTTTTGTATCTCCATCATATTTTTATAGTTAAATATTTGGTTGTCGCCTTTGCCTGGACATAGGTTTTAAGCAGCCACGTTAATCCTTTTGTGTCATATTTGCTTTACACTTCCATATATTTATTTTGCCTACTCGTTTCTAGTTTTGGGTCGCCATCACAACAAACTATCAGAGCTCTAAAGAGTTCTAGGAAAATTTTGGAATATGGAAGATGTTAAACACTTTGTTACTTGACCAAACGTGTCCAACATCTTTCGCATTCCAAAATTTTCCCAGAACTTTTTATGAGCCATGATACCAGTTGTTGTGAAATAGTGGGCCCAAAAAGTAGAAACAGAGTAGCAAAATAAATATGCGGAAATGTAAAGCAAAGAAGATACAAAAGGATTAACGTGGTTCAACTTAAAGTATACATCCACAGGCAAAGTCGACAACCAAATATTTCACTATGGAAATATGATGGAGATATAAAAGGTGGACACATTCCACTCAACTCAAATCCTAAATAACAGGGATACAAAAGTGGTAAGATCCTACCCAAAATCAAGTCCCAAATACACCCAAAATACCAGCAGGATTTTTCTCACTAGTGTATACTCTCAACTCATAAAAGAAAAGAACTCATAAGGAACAAATAACTCTACTCTATTACACCGGTGCATGCACTCAACATACAAAGAGAAGTAACTACATAATCAAACCAAACTTCTCTACTATAATATAAGTGACCTTAGCTTGGAATGACCACCCATAGTGGTGGTGGTATACAAGAGAAGATAAATCAAAGAAGTCAATATCTTCTTTGACTATCCAAATGCCAACACCAAATGCATTTGGGAGTCCACACTCCAAATGAGTCACAGTGCTTGGTTTCTCCATTCATCTTAAGCATGAGGAACAAACTTTTAAATAGGCATCAAAGTAATAATGATGCCAAAAATATTTAATGCAATTGTTTAACATGTCAAATGCATGATTTTTATTTTTCAAACCAAATCAACATCTTTTGACATTTTGCATCCTTCAATTACAGCTACATGTGCTCCACCAAAACAAACTTGAGACTTTCTTGTCAAAAGATTTAAAAATGAAGCCACCAAGTTTGACAGTTCGAGTGCGTATTATATGGGTAAAGCATTCTCAAATTGTTTTCTCTATCTACAAAGCTCTTACTCAACCTATCAAGCACCAAGATGAAATCAATTCGAATACGATCTAGATTTATATGGAAATATGCAGAAATTCTAAAATTTAAGATGTGGGGATAGGAGTATATATACTAATTATACATTAAATTTATTAAATTTAAGGTGATATTATCAACATGTTATTAAATTTACTTGCTCTTATCATAAAGACATATAGTTCTTACTTTGGCAAGGTGAGTTTTTTAGCATAAATATTTAAGCCTACTTTCAAGCCCCAGTTACTCATAAGAACCATCTATGGTATTGTATGATCATCTGAAGTTTGTAATAAAATTTCTCTCGTGTTTCATAAAACCGATATACCTACTAAACATTTTCCTTTTCCTAAAGTTCAATCTGACATATACAATATGCCTCCCAATATAAGAAAAAAGAGAATAACAAACCATATGAGATATAGAGTTGTGAACACCTAATTTTGTCCGATCGAAAAAATAATAAATAAAACAAAACAAAAAATTTTGTTCAGTCCAAAAAAAAAAAAAAAGCTCTTAACTCATTTCATTTTATTGTTGTTGTTTGTGTTAAGTCTATTTCATATATTTATTGTTAGATTAAGCCTATTTGAAAAAAAAAAAAGGCCTATTTCTTTTAGCCCGTTTTTATTTTTGTTTTATTCTTGAGTTAAAAAAAATAAAAAATAAAAACTCGCTTGTTTGTTCTTGATTTGTTTTCCTGACTGTCATTTTTGTCTTCGAATGCATGCCTCTAAAAAATATAATAAAAACAAAAGAAAAAGACAAAGAAGTGTGTGAAGTGTCAAATAAATCACGCCGAAGGAGGAAAGTCAAATGAAGCACCGAATGAAAAATGAGAAGAGCTGGAGAGGAAAATCCCATAAAATCAGCAATCATATCACAGACATTTTTGACTAAATCTGGCAAAATGATTAATCCGAGGATGGTGTATAAATTCAGAAGTAGAAAGGAGGCTAAGGGGGGATCGGTTTTTCAACTCAAAAAACTTGATCACCATTCTTGACAAAACTAAAATCCCACATTCTCAGCCAAACACAGACCACCAGAATCACTTCCATAAACACAAAAAAACACCATTACCATTATCACATCATCCAAAAAAATAAAACACAAAAAAAACACATATACACTGATAGATCCAGAAGACAATCCAGCAATAATTAAAAAGAGATAAGGTAAATTCAGCAATATATCATCCTCATATCATCATTATCCTCATCATCATCAAAGCCACCACCGCTGTCAGCCTCTCCTTTTCCCACCGCCACCTCCATCATCTTCCTCATCAGCCATATGCAACCGCCTTGCATCTCCCTTCCCAGGCCGCACCACCCCCACATGCATCTCATCAATTGGCCAACCCCATCACCACCGTGGTCTCTCATTTTCTCCCATAGCCACCACCTCCATTCTTCCTCAGCCCACAACCACCGTGACTCATCACCACCGCCACTATCACATGGATCTACACCTGAAAGTTTAAATCCAAATCATAAATAACCCAAACCAAAAAGGAAATAGAAAGTAAAAAACTGAGAGAACATAAACCACCGTGAACAACCTCCCGGCCTTAGCTCCCGCCGCACTTCGCGTGCCCACCGGCAAGGCCATCGAGCCGCCGCGAGCTCAGGTGGAGATCGGGTATCCACGCCGGTAATCTCTTCCCTATCGCGGCTCACCGCATCCTCTTTATAGTTTCAGATGAAACCTCACACCACCAGCGCGCATCCTTCCCTCACCCGAGCCACTCGCGCCCGGCCAGTCGGCCTCCTTCCATTCACCGCTGCCATGAGGGCCACCGCCAACTCAGCCTCCGCGATTCCTTCACTCTCGCGGCCAGCCAACCCCCTTTCCCCATCACTCATCGCGCAGCCTCCCTTCTCCTCCTTCCTTCCTTGCAAGCTCTCATCTTCTCTCTTCAATAATGAAAACCTCTCTCTCTCTTGTTTTCCCATATCTCTCTTTCAGCTTACTAAATCTGAATTTCTCTTTCTCTTGTTTTAGTGGGTGTAAGGATGTGTTATGAGTGGAGTTGTGAGCGTGTGCGTATGTGAGAGTTTAGTGTGAGTGGTGCGCTTGTGTGTGAGTGTGTATGAAAAATGTGTAGTATTAAATTAAGTAAAAATTAGATTGGTAAAGTTGATAGGGAGTTCTGATATTTATTTTAGTTTGAATTAGTGTTATTTTATTTTATTAGCGTTAACTTTCAAATTATTTGTTTAGATTTGAGTTCATTTATTTGATTTAGTGTTTGTTTAATTTTTAACTTTCGACTTGTTGATTTTAGAATTGGTTTAGTTTGTGTTTAAAATAAAAAAGAGTTATTTCATTTTTACTTGAGTGTTTTGTTTTATTAAGGAAATTTTGTTTAATTCATTAATTAATGAATTATTTTTAATAAATAAATAGAATTAATTGAGCCAGAACGGTTTATTAATTCTACATTCTAGAATATTTTAGCCGCAACTTGATATTCTAAATCCTTATTCAAAAATAATATATAAAGATAATCCATCCATAATCATTTTATAAAGAACTACGTAACTTTGAGTTCCCCATTGCACCAGGGATACGTAGTAGGCGATTTTGATCCCGTCAAGTTCAAAATTAAATTTTTATAATTTATGTCTTACTTGTAAATAATTTTTCTTTCATATGAAATATTTTATGTTATTTTTATATTATTTGAGAAGTCTTTTTTTAAATAAAATGTTAATTTAGCCGTGACGGCTTGTTGACTTAATATTTCAACATTTTAGCTTGACAGCTTAATGATCCAAAATTTCTCTGAAAATTTATTTTTCCCTTTTATAAAAAAGATATTAAAAATATTTCATTTATCTTGTTTGTAAATAATTCATAAAATTTTCTATTATATTCAATTTAAATTGGTCATTTATTTGTTAAAAATTTTTATTTCAAATAAAATGTTAATTTAGCTGTACGGCTTGTTAACTCGTTATTCTAGACATTTAGCGTGATAGCTTGATGTTCCTTTAAATTTTCTTTTATTATTTTATGTTTTATTTTCTTTTCATAGAAAGTATCAAAATAAATTTTTATCTTATTTATAAATATTTATAATTCATAAGAGAGTTTTATTTTCATATGTTTAAATTTAAATTTCTTACTTTATTTCAAATAAGGATGTTGATTTAGCCGTGACGGCTTGTTGACTCAATATTTTGAACATTTGAATCGTGACGATTTGATGTTTCAGAATTTTTCTTAAGAAATTTTTTTTGATATCCTTGTAAATAAATAATGACATAAATATTATTAAAGGTTATTAATAATTTGCACAATTAATAAGTACCGTCTAAGGACGGGTATACTGGGTGCGTAGGATTAAATCTCTACCCTTCTCTATGCATAACCGACTCCGAACTCTAATCTGGTTGCAAAGACCTTTCTTTAAAATGGGGTTTTCCGTTTTCCCAATTTAACTAAACGTGGTGGCGACTCTAATTTTAAACGATTCTTTTTCGTCCGTCGCGATTTCGATTGCGACAAGAGTATACTATATATATATATCAATGATATTCTATGGACAAACCAATTTGTAAAACCACCCAAAAAATTAATTTTAACACATTTTGAAGTATCAAATAATCGGAATTAGACACGGACGTCCTAGATACCACGCATAGTAGGGTGATGAAGTATTTGTGCATCATAGGACTCAACTTTTTTAAGATGAAGTCTCACTATTAAATTAAAGGACAAATTACACCCATACCTCCTTTAATTATCTGAGCTACACTAATTTCCTCTATTTTAGCCATCTTTAGGATGGGTTGCCAAAAATATCCCCACCTTCACCCTCTCTCACTCACACTCCCTCGCCTTTTCTCACTCATAATCTATAAATTATGCAGGAAAAGAATGGTGGTTGGTGTTTGGGTCGAAAAATAGCATTGGTAATTGTTTTAGTTGTAGAACTGCAAGCATGGCAAGAAACATGGGTTAGAAGTATTTTTTGTAATTTATGTGAAAATGTAAAAGCATGACTTCGAATCTGGGTCTCCTTTGCTTGACCGTTTCTCTATTTTTTTTCTTAGTCATGTTGTATTTTCCTTCATTTCTCGATGACTAGGAGAAGCTACTTTGTTCTAAAAGCTTGAGAAAATGCTAAGGACTGCCCTACAAGTGTTGCAACAAGGATGCTAGTGGAAGAAGGGAAAGAGAGAAGGTTTAAAGAAATAAAAAATAATGAAAAACAAAATGGTCATATTGTTATTAAATTTCAATATAATATGATCAGCACCAATTTGGTCACTAACTTATCGATTACAGCCTCGGTGCAACCTCTCAAACTCAAGAACTTAAGCGTTGCAAGAGCCCCAATAGATTCATGAACTGTGGATAAACTTGTGCATCACTCAAGATCAAGATACTTAAGATTTGAAAGCCCTTTAAAATCTGCGTGCTATTAAAGGTGGTGCAACGAGAGGCGTAGAACTCTTATTAGAGAACTTAACTTACAATTACTGTTAGGGATCAAGGATGACTAGACTACTAGCCTCGCAAACTCAAGTAATTAAGTTTTATAAGAAGTCCAATTGATTCTTGGACCTAGTCAGATTTCTACATCCTTTAAAATCTAGCCGCAGGTCCTTGGCAACACTTGAAATTTGGGGTCTTCGTAAGATATTTCGAGTTGCTCATATCTAGCCTTTTCAAATTGATTGAAAGGAGGATTGATTGCACCCATGCATTAAAAATGTCGGGGACAATCCTAGGGAGGGGGAGGGAAGAGAGAGAGAAGAAAAGTATGTTACGCTTCCCTCTTTTCCCATCATCCTCCTCATTCTTCTCACTCTTATTTATCGTCCTTTTGCATTATTCTTCTGATATCTACCTTCTTATTTTGCATCTATATATATAATATTTTTTTAATTGTAATCATTTTAGTTTGATTTTATCTTTTATTTATAAGATACTTTTTTTGTGCAAATAAATTATTTCATATCTATATATCTTTTTTAGTCTTTGCTTTTGTCTTACTCGCTTTGAGTGGTTGCTATTTTCAAGTGCTTTGTCATGAATATATACACCGAGTTATAAAAAGATTGTAATCATTTTTTAATTATTATAATTATCTTCAATGTTGATATGTGAGTTTTCGCCAATATGAAAACTTCTCTATTTTTTCTCATCAAAAGAGGGAGCCATTTAGCTAAGAGCATCCTCTAGAAAAAGGTACCTTCATAAAAGGATAAACATCATGATCTCTTGCTATGTTTGCTTCTTCTGTCATCATGTTTTTTGTTCTCCATTTTGTAGCTTCTTCCTCTTGCAATTTCCCATTTTTTCTATGTGAAATATGATTTGATTTTACAGCAATAAGTTTTGAATTATAGTGTTTATATATTATGATTCATAATATTATTTGGTTTTATTTTTTTATGTTTCTTATTATTAATTAAATGGATATTCTCATTTCTAAAATGAAAAATTTTTTTTTTAATAATTTTTCTATATTGATCATTTTATACTTATTATTCTTATGTGTATAATTTTAACTTTTCAAATAGTATTCCTATTACCATTCAAATTAAATGCCGCTATTATTAAACATATGTTTATAATTTTAAAAGTTATTTTTGTGACGATAGTTCATATTTGATTCTTATTATATTTTATGCATTTTATACAGTAGTACATCCTAGTGTTAAATAATATTTTTTAGAAATTTCATTTTTTAATATTTCGAAGAACATGATTAATTATTTTTTATTTTGGATTATGTAATGAATTGATAAATAAATTATTGTAATTATATTCCGGTCTTACATAATATTAGACTCATTTATTTATATTCATTTATACTATTACATATAGGAATAAAATGTTTTTCATATAAAAATTAAAAAAAGAAACAAATTAATGATGCTATATAATATAATGAAGAAGATTATATAATTAAAATTGAATAATACTTATTTACCTAAAAATTTGAATTTAATTAAAAAATGTTTTTACAATTTACACAAGCATATATTCTTCATTAATTATGTTTTAATACATTTTATGCAATGTAGTTGATAAAAAATTAAATTACCAAATTTTTTTTTGCAAAATATAAGTTAAATATAAAATTTTAAATTAATAATAAATAAATTAAATAATGAATAACAGATATTTCATAAAAACAAATCAGACTTCTAATAAACCAAAATAATAAAAAATCTAATTGATTAATACATAAAATTTTGCAACTGATATCAATTAGTCTTTTGTTCTTATTTGATGTCAATCATTTGATGTTATTGTTAATTGCTATCATATTAATAGGATATCAATTGTCATTTTATATCCCAAAGATTTAGTTTGTCATTATTCTTATATTGCAATCAATTTTTTATTTGAAATTTAATCTGTTATTGGTTCAAAAGTTTCCTAATTAATTTCAATTAAGTGATATTTTTAAATCAATTTGATAATAACTTTAATTATGATATACCATGTTTAAATGAATTTTTATATAAACAAATAGATATCACGGTTAATGCCACATTATATCCAAACTCAATTTTAAAATCAATATATATATATAATTTAATACCATATTTCTCAATTTTTATACTCTATCTTTGTTATTCACTTTACATTAGTCTGTTTAATTTTAGCAATAATTATCCCCAATCTATCTATTTTATTAATAATTTATACTCATTTCAAGGAAAATTTTATCACATGTCACTTCTAGAGTAATTTAGGACCAACAATTTTTATAACATTAACAATTAATAATTTTTAAAAAAATTATAACCGTAATTAATATATATTTTTAGAATATTACTAAAAATTATCAGCACTTAATAATAAAATTGCATTGCAAAAATTAAAGAATAAATTTTCAAATATTTACCTACAATTCAAATTTTAACGTTCCTTATTTGTTTAATTTCATGATTGTAATAAGCTTCACATGTGCTAAATTAGGGTAATGATTTTTTTGATCTAGCTAATTTACACTTAAAAAAATATAATTTCTATATTTGTGATCAAATATTAAATTATTATTCTATTTACATAAATATTGGACTATTTTTTTGTCTTTTAAACCTCAAACTCACATATTCTCATTCACTCTATTTGTCTCGCTATTTTTTTTTTTACAATTTTTACGCTCTCATTCTTTTACCGTCATCCCATTCATTTATCACACTCTTTGTCTTCCTCTCTTTTGCATTGTTCTTATATTGTCTATATTCTTTTTTTACATTTATATATTTAATCTATTTTTTTATTGCAATCATTTTAGCTTGATTTACTTTTTTATTTAACAGATATTTTTTTTTTTGGGTACAATTAAATGATTTGACATCTGTATATATTTCTTTTAGTTTTTACTTTTTTCTAACTCGCTATGAGTTATTGCTATTTTCAAGTGCTTTGTCGGTGCTATATACGTTGAGTTGTAAAGGACTTAATCATTTTTTAAATAGTTGTGATTGTCTTCAATAGTGATATGTAAGTTTTTCTCCATATGAGAAGCTTCTCTATTTTTTTTAATCAAAAGAGGGAGTCATCTGCATTGTAATTATTAATTTTTTTAAAATTATACTTTCATATCTCTCTTCTATTAACACATACTCTATATTGAATATTACGCCAATTATCAATGCCACAATTTTTAAGCATTCAATATATTACAAGCCTTAAAATATTATAATTGAATTTTTTTTATATGTTATATTTGACACTACATTGAAAGGTATTATAATATTTAATATTATTAATAAAAAGAAAAAATAAAGTAAAAAGCATAAAAAAAATGCATTCATATATTTGAAGAAAAATGTAACCTTTGTACAAACATAATTTTCAAAAACCACCATAAAAATAATAAATCAACCCAAAAATTTAAAATTTATTCCTCAACTTAAATGTTAGAAAATATTCCTTAATTAATTTTGCATAGTTAGTTCTTACATGGATATTCTTTTGTAAATCAATGCATATTTTCTCCTAAATCTATCTTTTCCTTAAATAGTTATATTAACAATCTATTTTTCAATTCTTTTTCTTTCCA
The DNA here is from genome assembly GCA_030441495.1 of Dalbergia oliveri. Taxonomy (NCBI): domain Eukaryota; kingdom Viridiplantae; phylum Streptophyta; class Magnoliopsida; order Fabales; family Fabaceae; genus Dalbergia; species Dalbergia oliveri. The sequence goes on from JAMLFY010000003.1 coordinate 43,202,088, forward strand.
AAAAAGTTTCTAACTTTAATTCAAGAGTGTTATTTTTAAAGTAAGGAAAAAAACTATCTATCTACTCATCTCACTATACCATATTTGGTGTTTTGCAACTTAAACATTCCAACTTATCAAGTCCACAATTTTTTCATATTGATTTTTTTGAAAAAAAAGACTTCAATTTTCAACATTAAAATATTAAAAAATGATTTTTGCAATTTACACATTAATTATAAATTATATTTTAAAATTAATATTTTAATTTACTAAAAGGACGCATAAGGAAATGAGGCGTAATTGAAATAACATGAATTAAATTTATCCATTGTTTTTATTAATTAAAAAATATATTTTTATGTTTTTATAAATTAAATATTTTAATTTACTAAAAAGATGTAAATAGTTAGGGATTATAAAAAACTGCGAAGTGGATACTCGCGGGATTACTTGCAACGAGGATAGATTTAGTTTTCATGGGAACAGGGCAAAATTCGTATTTGTTAAACAGGATAGGTACGTGAATGAAGTTCTTGCCCCATGAAACCCACTAATTCCTCAATCATATAAGTAATTTAAATATCCGTGAAGGTTATATATATATAACCTTCTGACACCTTCATTTTTTGTTAAATTATCTTTGTTGAATTTGCATTATGTATTTTTATTTTTATTTTGGATTATGTTATGTTAGTAGTATTGATTCTTATGTATATTTATATTTTTGAATTTTAAATTATTTTTAAAATTTTTCTATTTTTGGAATTTTTTAATATACTTAGTACCCACATTCAATCCCCATGAGGAATGCTGAATAGGGGCATGTGATGGGGATGTGGATGAGGATGAGAGCCAAAATCCTAAATAAGGACGAAGGATGGGGAATATGTCCTCTCATGGACACCCATTGTCATCCTAATAGACCCTAATGATACAATAAAATTATTCACTTATTCTCTTTCATTATTCAACAATTTTTTACTTTTGAAATATGTAAAATTTTTATAAAATTGGCTCTTTATTATTAGTTAAAGGTCATCTACCGAGATTTTTTTAACGTTATAAATATGATATTCAAAATAAAATATAAAATAGAATGACACATTTATATTTTATTCATTTATTTAATTATTTAACTATTAACTTATTTTCAAAATAAATGTATATACTCAATTTTCTATAAAATATTTTTAAATATATTATTATTTATTTTCAGGAATGGTTAACAAACTTTTTTTATTATCATCCCGTGCATCGCAAGGTGAAATGACCAGTTAAATATATAGTACTCTATCATATGTAGGGCTACCAGGAGTATTTAGTGAAAACAACGAACTCCTGGTTTCCATTCAGCTTGAGGGACTAAAAGTTTCTTATATATGTTAATCGCATAATCACAGCTTATATGGTTATATTATTTGAACTCATTTCACTTGAGATATTGTATTGATTCATCCATCATCCATCATTGAAAATAATTACAAAATATTTAGTATGAATGACAGAAGAGTCAAAACATATATTAGATGAAATAAATGCCCTTAATATTTCTCGTATATATGGAAGCATAACTGATAACTTGACCGAAATTGGTTTAAATTACACCCCCAAGGTCACCATCTCGTCCATGCATGCATTAGATTTAAGGTGGGATAATGATGTGAAACCCCATGGATATCAAACCCAGTAATCTTAACACACAATTGATATAGAACAAGCAATGAGATGTGATTGAAACTAAATAAAATACTACAAGGGAATCACTCTTCCTTATAATCGCCTATTCAACCTCTTGATGCAACAAGTTAAGAGAATCACTCAACCTCACTTGCACACACAAAGTTTCTTAAAAGAAACCAAAGAAATTTCATTAAAAACAAAACTAAAACTGAAAAAAAAAAATGCCTACCAAGTTTTAGAGGTATTTATATCTCTTATTTAGGTTAACTTTATTTTCTAACCCTATTAGCCTATGCCAAATTTACTACAGGAACAATTGAGATTAATAAACATGAAAATAAATTAAGTCTTAAAATAATTTAAAATATAAACTAATAAACTAAATAAATTAGATTTCGCCCAACTTGTTCGGAATATATCCTTAATGCAAATTAGCCAATAATAATATATTTTCTTCTGATGTTGAAATGTCCATTTTGCTCTCCTAAGCTTGTATTATTCCCTCCTTCTCAAAAAAGGTTTGTCCTCGAATCTTGTAGGCATTTTTATTTGTCCTTGCTAGCACTGAACATGGTCTAGGGTCAAATACAAAATCTTCAAATTCTTGCAACAAAGAGACAAAATGATGTGGAAATTTTGGAGGAAATGCAATCAGAGAGTGAAACTTTCCTTGAACCAAATCGGAACAAAAGCTCTAGTACCGAACAAAACACCATACAAATCTCTCTATTTTGCATAAAAACATTGTATCCCTCAACTCTATCACCCTGCTCATTTTTCACACGCTATTCTTCCTTTGCACTCACCAATAAGCTTTTTTCATTCTTCTCTCATGGCCTCTGTTCGTTATCCTTTTTTTAGTACCTCATGCTCTAATTCACAAGAGAAGATTGTTGAATTTTGATTTGATCAAGGTACACCGCATTGGGAGATAATGGCATAACAATATGTTCACTGTGTTCTAGGTTGTCCTTATGAACTTGTAAACCTAATGCAGGCCTAGTAGCAAGAAGCTCACCATGCACAACATTGTCAACAAGTTCATCTTTATCATAGCAATCCTCCAAAGATGGCATACTATCAATACCAACAGACTCATTACCATCATTAAAATCAAATAAGTTTCACCTCTCATAACATCCAAGATTCTTTTGATTGGGAAATCATATGCACAAGGACCCAATCCCAAACATCGAAAGCACATAATATTAGTATGCCAGAAGTGGTAATAGGAGAAGATGAATTAGAGGTACCTTTGTCATTGTGTGATTTTGGATACTTCTTCATGTTATCCCTAACTCTTCTATACTAAACAAAATTAGTTGCATCAAGTTCCTCCTCAAATTGCTCATGATACGAATCATTGTTATGGTGTTGATTCCGTGGAATAACCTTGATACTACCCTTGAACTTAGTTTGTGACACCTCCTTTAACCTCTTTTATGTCATCCAATTTTCTGTGCAACTGCAGAAATCTATGTCCAAAGGTCTTGTACAGGAGCTTTATGTCATACACTGTATCATCATCTTCATTACTCCCAGATGTATTAGTATCCATTTGAATAATTTGCAAAGTAATAAAAAACACAACCTCATAAATTACTCGCACATGTATTTCACTCAAAGGGTGTAACATTGTATTTGCATTCAATATGATTTACCCTTTATTCTGCTCACCACTTTTATCTCTGAATCCTTTGTAAATGTTGCCCTTAAAAAACCAAATAAACTCAAACAAAGTGAATCCACAATATTTAAATGGCACGGGAGAAGACATACAAAATTGGAAAGAATCAGTGAGACCAAACCAAAAGAAGGAAAAATAGCGTTCCTTTTATTTTATTTGAAGGTCTGTCTTCTTTTTTTAAAAAAAAAATAGCCCTGGGCGTTTGGCTTTTGTTTTGTGAATTTGGAAACTGAACCAAAGAAAGAATTAGGCATAGACCAAAAGCAAACCCACGAGAAACAAGGGAAAGCAACTTTAATTGAAAGGAAAAAAATGCAAGGTGAAATATGAATGTGAAATAACGTGAAACCAATCGAAACGGGAACGAACACGAACCAATGGAACCTAGGGATGCGACACAATCAAGGTAAAAACTCGGTGACAATACCAACTAGAAACGAATTTGAGGAATTTTTTTTTTTTTTAACAAGAAACGCGAATCAAAACAAAATTCAAAACTGAAAAATAGGAATTTATCTAACGCCTTAAACTAATGCCAAATAATTTGAAACTTCATTGATATCAAAGCCTAGAAATTCCAATACACAATTGATAAGGAAAAGCAATAAGATATGATTGAAACCAAATAAAATACTATAAAAGAATTATTCTATCTTGTAATCACTTATTCAGCTTCTTAATGCAATAAGTTAAAGAAATCGCTTATCAACCTCACTTATATACATAAAATTTCTTAAAAAAGCCAAAAAAAATTCATTCAAAACAAAACTAAAACTAAAAACAAAAAAAATGCATATCAAGTTTTAGAGGTATTTATATTCCTTATTTAGTTTAATTTTATTTTCTAACTCTATTAGAATAGGCTCAAATTGCTAAAATAACAATTGAGATTAATAAAAATAAAAATAAATTAAGTCTTAAAATGATTTAAAATATAAACTAATAAACTAAATATATCAGATTTCGCCAAACTTGTTTACAATATATCTTTAATGCAAATTAACCAATAATAAAATATATTTTTTTCTATTGCAAAAATATCCATTTTGACATCCTAAGCTTCTATCACATGATCTGTGAGCGTTATGCACATGTAATCACTAATACCAGTAGGTAAAAACTAAATTAATTTATGTAACAATTCACCAAAAATAATTTGTCTTAGTTGCCTCTAAGCCAATCAGTTAAGAGTACTGTATAGCTTTTTGAACATTCCTCTGCAGTTCACTAGAGACCTATGGTACAAACTTTGAGTGCAGGAATGCATATTTCATTCATAGATATTTTCTTTATATGAAGGTCTAATGCATGGTATATTGACTATTGAGGCAAAAAGACAAAAACTCACAAATCAAGCCACAACTTCCGAAAATTATCCTAACAAGCTTATAATACCGCAATCATTTGTCGATGTGGAAAGCTTAACTAACGACTATGCACTTCTTGGTCCCTTTCTTTATTTCTGATTTGAGTTCTTAATAAATTCAGTTCTCTGATAAAAATTTACAAAAAAAAGAAGAAAAACTACTATGCACTTGCTCTTTACTAACTTGCAATGAGGTAGTAACGAGGCTTAATTCAGCTTATTTAATATCACCCCTAGCTTATGTTTTGTTTTTGGATTTCTGTCATCAAACTATTTAATTTTGCTAAACTTCAAGGCAATTTAAGAGTTAATACTTATTTTAGTCCCTAATTTTTTATTCATGAGTCACTTTAATCCCTAACTTTTAAAATAAGTTAAATTAGTTCCTAATATTATAAAATGTGAGTTAAGTTATTAGTCCCTTATTTTATTTTTATTTAATATTTTATCAATTAAATGATAATGTGAATGTTAGTGATATCTTATTATACCATATGTCATCTGAAGTAGAATAAAATTTAAAATAACTTATTTTAAAATCTAAAATTGTATAAAATAAGTGATTTTATGACTTAGAATGAATATTTAAATGACTCATTTTTTATGATTTTAAATACCAAAATTAATCATTTTAAACTTTAGTCTACACATATGACATGTCAAGGTATCACTTAAGGTTATTTATCATCATTTAATTGTTAGAATATTAAGTAAGAGTGGATTGAGGAATTAACATGACTCACATTTTGTAATATTGAAACTAATTTGACTCATTTTAAAAGTTAGAAACTAAAATGACTTATGAGTATAAAGTGAGGGACTAAAATGAATATTAACTTGCAATTTAATGTAATAAAACATCATTGTGTGTGTGTGTGCAAATGGGTTAGTTTTTGTGTATCATTGAAAAGTTGTGAAGAAATTTTTACTTTAAGCATTGAGTTTGTTTATTAGAAGGTGGTATTCTTGATTAACTGAAGGAATCCAAAAAGTAATAAGTATTTTATTATTGAAAAATGATTTTAAGGTGCTGGTCAACTATAGTTATAAAGTAGAATATGAGTTCTCTTTTGAAATTCGTGTTCTAAGTGGTTTATATGATCACTTAAGAAATTTGTGATGGCGGCTATTATATTTTCTTTTAATTATTTGATTGCACAGCAAACATTCAAGATGAATTTTAGAGTGCATGAAGTAATCAACACTACATTTCGACCATTAGAAAATTGTAGCTTTTAAATTATCCGTAGCTTTTTTTTCTCCAATTCATCTCCTGAATTTTTTTTTCGGTTTTAATGTTTCACAGGTGATTAGATTTGTTGACATAATAAGCGAAAAAAGAGAAGTGGTATCCACCTCAATCATCATTAAATAAACTCGATGAAGTAAGATGGAAGAACGAAAATGCAAAGTAAAAAAAATTGAAACCTAAATTAAAAAAAAAAATCTTTTCGAACATATAATCAAAAGTTTTGTAAAATTAAAAGTACGTAAATAGAGCTTTATCCTTTATTAATTTAGGAGTTGAAAGTCCATTTACATATGCTTTGAAGTAACATTATGATGAAAAATTTCTTCATGGTACATTCAGGAAAATTAATTTTACTCTCACAACTTAGGACATAATGCATACTAAAAGAGTGTCAGTCCTAAGATTCTAGAGGATTCTTCGTATATATCCTTGTTCTGATGGTAAAGAAGCTTGAAAGCATGTATTTTTTTTAATTATTATTATCATTATATTTTTAATTAAAAAGCTTCTATATGTGTCTCATAAATAAGCTCGGATGCCATATACTGACACTTAATCCAGCCGAATATGATATTACTAAAAGATTCATGAGATTGGTCCTGTAGCTGCTATGAATGGCATTATAAAGTTGTCTCCGAACCACTTGACTCAAGAAAAGACGTAGAATGAGTGAATCCTTGAATTGATCTTGAAAGAGTTGTAAGAGACTTTGAAAGTTTTAATATATCAATTTACTGGTTGAAAGAGTTTTGCAACATTAATTTGGTCCTCAGAAAATTTTATGACGTCAAGTCAGTCACCAAAAGATTAAAATTTATTTAAAGTCAATTCTTTTTCTTTGACTAATTTTAAATAAATTTTAATATTTGGAGGATCACAAATTTTTCAAGAACTAAATTGATATTACAATACTTTTGACGACTAAATTAACGTAGCACAATTCTTTCAAAGATCAATTTAAGACTTTACTCAATGAGTATTTATTGTTAGAATATAAAATTGTTTATGTGCCTTTACTATCAATTTAAAATTTTACTCAATGAGTAATTATTGTTAGAATATGAAATTATTTATGTGCCTCTACTTCATAATTGATGGTATCAGATCACTTGAGAAAATAGGGGTTTGAATCAAGTGATTTTTTAAAAATTTTCTGCACATTTAGCAAACAGTAAAAAGTCCACCGAATTATCTCCCAAATATTCAAGAGATGTTCATGTAGCAGTGTGTGATCTTTTGACCAAACTTTAAATACAATAGTTTATATGCTGATTTGTCTTTAAAGTACTATTTCAAGAGTTTGAGATTAAATGTACTTCAGTTATAATAAACAGAAACTTATTGGAAGTAATGCAAAAATAAAGAGATGAAGTTTAAGAGAGTGCACCAAGAAGTTTTATATTGGTTCAACTTCAATGTGCTATTCCCCTTACCAATGTTAATGAGAGTTTGACTAATTTCAAGTTCAAATACAAGTTCCAAATCACTAGTACAAAGCTGGTGACTAACCAACTAAACTCCCTTACAAATACTAACTCAGGATTCCAACAAGGACTAAGACAAATTGCTAAACGATATGCTCTCACTTTTCACATAATATTCTTACAAAGTTATCACTCAAAGAAACAAATTGCTAAATAATATTGCTCTCACTTTTCACATAATATTCTTACAAAGTTATCACTCAAAGAATGCTCAAGAATATGACTTTTTTCTAATAAGTCTCGATGGTTTTTCTTAGCCTTTTTCAAACCGATATATGGAGTCTCCTTCACACGGTTCTTCACAAAAGAAAATAATAAACAAAGAGTTTGAAAATGAGGAAGCATTAGTTCGACGAGGCAGAAGCTTGGAGGAAGAAAAGTATAAGCATTTCCTTTTTTTATGATACCCAATAGGGATCTTTCTTTTATGCAGAAAACTTTTCAGCAAAGTGGATACTCAATTGGAGTAAGTTTATGGTCGTTTCATAAGGTCCCCGCTGCCTTTTTTGCTATGCGCTAACACATAGCAGGAATGGTCTTTTGACTTTTAGCTATTGTCTCCACTTATTTCTTTATTTTGTATCTTGTTGAGTACTCTTTCTTCTTCTTTCTTGTACTTTGGAATGTAGATTTTTCTTGCTTCATAGGTCCCACAAGCTCCATAAAATGTACCTTTTATTTGTACGGCACTGCTCTGTATCCTTTTGTCGACTTCATGCATGTCATCTTAATTTACATGATACGGATGATATTTTGAATCAAATTTATAATATTTCCTCTTCGATTAGGAGACATTTGCTGTTAAGATGAATTTTTGAAACACTAACAAACAAATTAAAATAGCTAACATAATTATGTTTGTCATCATTTAAAGATTCTCAAGACAATAACATGGTATGAGTGGCTTCATAATTATGGATGAATAACATATATGGTTAAGAACCAAGTTCAAACAAAGAGCCAACTTAGAAAACAGTGCTTATGATTATGGACTGCAACATTGAGCCAATTTAACATGAAATTGAGCCAACTTCACGGCATGGGTAAAACAAGAATCAAAATACAATTGGAGAAGCTCATATAGATCGTTTTGAAGATAAACGCAACTTAAGTGGGTGCCTAATGAACAAGTAATTTGATTCAGCTGTATTTTCAAGCTAGTATCCATGTGATTCCAAAGAGGCTCCTTTGTTTAAAGGTGAATGAGTGGACTTCAGCTCATTTCTCTTTCCTTGAGTCATATTCAGGTATATTCTATAAAAATGTATATATTACATGGATTTCAATTAGGAGTGGATCTTCTTATGTATGAAGTATACATGAAAGGGTCATCTATTCTTCCTCACCCTTAAATTTTTTTATTTATTTTTTATTATTTTTAAATTAAAAAAATTTAGGAATTGGGATGAAAACATGACCCTTTCATATATATTTTGCATATGATAGGATCCAGTTTAGGATTTTATCATTATAAACGTCACTATATTGTTGAAAGTTTATAAAAAGAAAGAGGGGGTTATATTATATACCGTGATTTTTTGAAAATCTTTGACTAGAGTTTCCGCCATCACTGAGACTAACTCTTAAGTATTAATGTAACAGAAAAAAAAACTATTAATTTAATTTAATTTAAAAGGACATTTCAACAATCGTTTTTCTTGAGATTTGAATCTTATCCTTTATTTGAGAGTGTAACTTTTCATCATTACACCCAATTATTATTATTGATAAAAATAAGAATATTTGATCATATGTAAATCTAATTTTCTTTTTAAAAAAAGACCCAAATAGTCCACATAATCCATACATATATAAAGGGAATTTTTTACAATAATTATCCATTTGGTGCACAATTTTTATAGTTCCATAGATATCCCTCTTAACTCTATCACAAGAACTACTTGCATATCTACAACTTCAAGAATAACTACCATTCATAATAACCCCTCTAACTTCTCATTTTATAAATGATTTTTAAATTTATTATTTCTTTCTTAGATATTTTTAAAAAATAAAAAAAAATGAAAATTGACGGGCAGATAAGTGCTGTCAATTTGCTAGTAACAGATAATTAAAATTTAAGTGTTGAATTAATACATTCTATATGAACCTACTGAGTTAGATAAATGTGTGGGGTATGACATAGATGTCGAATAACCACTATTCTTTATTTTAGACTTCAAAAGCATTTTTGTTAGATTAGCTGTTTAAGTAAAATCATGATGAGGTTTAAATTTTAACTATCGACTTAAAAACATGACTAGTTATATACTACATTGAACTGTTGTTCTCAGTTCTCATTATTATTTATATTCTTTACTACATAGTTAGATGTCGGCATAACCTCTCCAATGATTAAGATAAAACATAAACAAATCTAGTTGACATATGCATGTATGACATGACGAGCAGACCAGATTAATCTCAGATCGAATGAAGAAAACCTAGTACAGTAGCTTTGTAACACCTCTGTCTCTCCTTTGTCCCGCCATTGTTAAATGAGAAATATTATTTATATTTATAATTTATCGATATTGTCAACACACTCTTATTCATCCTTGATGAGAGTTAAGTTTAAATAAAATTATCCAAGGGTACATAAAAGTATATCAACACTGTTTCATATATTATGAGTCCAAATAATACTCCTTGTTAAATCTCGCTTCAATAATGCATTATGGTTCAAAATTAAAAATTCTTTCATGGGCTAAAGCTAAAACAAAAGCACTTTCTTTTCTATTTTTTAAATGGAAAACACCGGTGCCTATTATTAGATGACCATAATAAACTTGTGAAGATCCCTTCATTTTGTCTACAAAGTATTACTTTTTTTTAACTTTATTTCGACCAAAAGAAAATGTAGAGATCAAGTTATTTTCCTTCTGAGTACATTATTAAGCTTTCATATACCAGCAATAACATTACAAATTGCAACCTATTTTCCTTTTTAGCCAAGAGGGGAATCAAATCCTGCACTTGAAATAAGTTCATCAACTTCGGGATACTAAAATGCAAACAGCCATGTCAAATTATTGAGCATGGAATTGGTAACGTAAACAAATGACAAACAACCTCATTGCAGCTAAAAGCTGTCGGAAAATAGCCAAACAGAAGATGTTGAAGGCAAAACAAAACAAGATGCTGTTCATAATTAATTTCGCTTTTTTTCCCCTATAACCTTCAGATAAATCAAACTAACACATACAAAAGGTATTTATTTTTCTTAAGTATATAAATTATTTATTTAAACAGACATCAAAACCCAATATCAATATAAATTTAATCCAGAAACAACACATATCAACTGTTTGTAATGGAAATTTTTAAAATATGTTTTCTAAGATTTAATTTTGATACATATCACCTAATTATATCATCGTATACATATTTTTTAAATTATAAGTAAAAATCAAACATACTTTTTGTTAATATAGTAATATATAATTGAGTGAATATATAAAAATTTTATGTTGTAAATATATCAAAATTAGACTCAATTTTAATAAATAGTTTCATCAAATAACCCAGGGAGAAAACAAATCCAGCCCTCTACCCAAATGCTGGGAATTTTGTCCCTCTACTTCTCCAAATCATATCATCTCTCTCTTTTATTTTTTCTTTCGCCAGTACTTGAACAGGCAATTAGGCAATGGGGTCACAGGCATTAGGATTTTAATTTTTTAGGACGTAACCCTTTGTGCTTGAGGGCTTGTACCCTTTGTTTGGTACCGACCCTTTTTTTTTTATTTTATTTTAAGATATCCATCATGAGATACAGTGATCAATCTATTCATCTACAATAGGCCTATTTAAGAAGCCGAACGTTTGGTTATAGATTTTAAAATTGGTCAATTTGGGACAAAGATCGAATTCTTGACAATAATCAAAGAAAAAAAGAGCACTTATCATATTACTTCCGCCTGAAGGATAAAAGAAAAAAAAAACTGTTAATTTAATTTAATTTACTTTATTTTTTTTTTAGAATTTCATTATTTCTCTGAAAAACACAAACATGCCCTCTCTGTCTCTCTCTCCACCCTCATCTCTCTCTCTCTCTCTCTCTCTCTGTACAATCCATTCACTTTGATTTTCTTCTCCTCAATGCTAACCCATGATCCTCTACATGTAATCTCACAATACTAACCCTAAAACCCTCTCTCTCGATCTCTCCCTTCTCTCTCTCACGTCATGTCTCAAGGATCTCCCTTCCCAACACCGAACCCTCCAACCCTCACTCGCCGGAACCCGATTCCCGAAAGGACAACACAGAAACCGCCACCACCGACGCCGCCGCAACCGACGGCGTCGCCACCACAGCCACCGCCGAAGCTCCTCCTCCGCCTCCGGCGACCACCCGGAGCAACCGACCGTCCCGCGCGTGCACCATTCGCGCCGCTGCCCGCCTCCAATCGGCGTCGCAGCAGCAGGCGATCGAGCGCCGGAACAAGGCCGCCGCGAAGAAGGAGCAGCAACAGCGTCGCCGCCGCGAGGAGTCGCCGTCGCCGCCGTCATCGCCGCCGTCGCAGCAGCAGCAGCAATGCAGCAAGATCGTGACGCAGCTTGTGGAACCGCCACCGCCGTCGCAGCTGCCGCGGTGGAACCTCCGGTGCATGTGGGAGCTGGCTTCCGTGCTCAATTTCCTTCATGTGAGCTTCCAAAAAGCTTTGATCATTGTTCTTCGATTCGGGTTTTTGTAATGCATTCGGTGTTATTAAGGTTTATTTGTTTATTTATTTGTTAAAGAAAAATAAAAATTGATGGGATAATGTGGTGGTGTTGGTGTTGCAGCTGTTTATGCCTTTTTTGAATATACAAATAGAATTCTCTGCTGAAGAGTTTGAGACATCACTTCTTAACCCAAATGACACATTGGCTGATATTCACATGCCTTTGCTAAAGGTTGGTGCTTTAGAATTCGAGCTTGTGGTTTTGCTCATTTTTTTCTTTTCTTGTTCAATGCAATATTCAGTCTTTCTTCTGTGAATGTAGGTCCTCAATCCTAGCCTTTTGTGCATTTTTGTTAGCTTATTACTTAATCTTTGTTGTATTTACTCATCGGAAGTTTTTGTAATATTTCATCATTGCGTTTTTTTCTGCTTTATAGTAGGTTATTCTTTGTTAAATTTGGCGAGTTCTGCAATGCTTATAAGTGTGTAGTGTACCTTGGATGAGAATTGTAGTTCAATGCTTGTTTAGTTGAGTATTTTGAGTGTCATTGATAAGCTGTAAGAGAAACAGGCTATGAAGTGTGATTCTTGTTAGTATGGATTGCAGTAGACTGCTGCATTTGAATGGAAATAGAGTAGTCTGCCAGAAATTGCTTTGGTTAGTGCAAGCATAAATGTAATCATGTGTTTTAGAAGTGTCTTAATGACACAGGTGAGAACTTGTCTTAGTTTTCTAAATGAATGGGTTGGATTTGTATGATGAACTTGACGACTATGAGTCTTCACGACCCAACCGGTGGATTAGTCCTTATTCAATGGGGTAGTTGGCTTTTAGAATCTGGGAATTGATGGAAGGAACCAAAACTGAATGCTAGTGAGTTTGGTGGTTGTGATTATGTTACTAATTGATGAACTCCTGGCTGGGGGTAGAAGTAGGCTAGGCCGCTCAGGGGCCTTTGGCCTAGCCTACATTCGGCTTAGCCTACATTCGGCCTAGTTAGGCCTGTGACCTATTTAGTAAACAAGTTAGGCTAAGGTTTTTCAAAAAGTCTTTTTAGCTAATCAAGTTAGGTTTTAGGCTATAAAAATAACTTATTGGGCCTAACATTGGCATACTTATATTATTATTATTATTATCATCATCATCATCATCATCATCATCTTTTAAATATCTAATGATAATAGAAATATTTTAATCTATTTGAAAATATATGTTTTAACTAAAGTGTTTTAGTTTATTTTAAAATATTTTTTTTGATATATTAGTAGTATTTTGACTTATTTAAGAATAGGCGTTTTGATTTTTTAAAAATATTTTATAACCAAATAGGCCTCTAGATAGACTTCAGGGCTAGGCCAGGCTAAGGTTATAAAAAGGCCTATTTTAGGTAGTAGGCCCAACTAAGGCTCTATTTTAGAAATAGGCTTAGCCTATTTAAGTTCAAGCCTAGTTCGCTCAGCCTATTCCCTACTCCTGGCCATGATGTAGAATTCACAAATATTAGATTGTGTGTTGGATGGACATAATTGTTTGTGCCTGAGTTTTATGCTTGACCAATATTGGTTAGTTCAGAGCAGGTACTTGATTGGATTTGCTGGTTTTATTGCATATATGAGAAACCCTTGCTTTACCTTTTTGAAAGAGAGAAGTATGTTTTTACCTAATATTCACATGAGTATAGCACTTGGGACATGTGTTACTTGTGTGTGCTTTGATTTAAATGCTCATTTCTCTATTGGACGTCGTGTGCAAGTGCACAACCATTAACTTTTGTTGTCTAATACTAGTGGTTTTTAAGGTAACTGATAAATTATATGTTGTATCAATTGGTTACAAGTTTCAGAAGTACCTGCATATTTTTTTTATAGTTTGCTTTTACTCTGTATTCAGTCATGTGTTGCCCTCTACTCGTAATGTTCAGAGTGCAAAAGAATCTCAAAAATTATCCAGGTCATTACTGCAAGATGCTGGTGTATAATTTGCTGGAAAGTTTATAAAAGCAATTAAGCATTGTCACAAATAAGTTATTAAAAGGAAAGGCTAATATTGAAGAATTCTCCAAAGTTTTGAGCCAAGGTCTTCATTGTAGCTAATTCTTACTGCAAGCTTTCTAACTTGAAGTATAGTTTCCTGCCAGATTCAAATATCATAGGAGTTCAGCAAATATGTACAGGATGTAGCTCTTTAGTAAAATCCCTGTGCTTTGGTGAGAAAATGTTTGTATTAGAGGCAGGATATTCTCCAAGTCCATGATCTAATCAGTGGATGAATTGAATAAAGCATTGGTGGTACTTGACGGTGGCAACAAGTAACAATAATAACCAAGCATTTTCCCATCAGGTGGGGTTGGTAACATAGATCAAACGAATCATAAACTGCGTTATAGACAAGTCATTTAAATATAAGTTCCTGAACCAGTGAAGGTCCTTTAACTTATCTCAAACTCTAAATTTGGCTTTTTCGTTGAGTAATATGATAGCATCAATGTTGCATTTATCTTTTAGTTGTAGGGTAGGTACATAAATTGATAAATGATAAATAGATAGTGGGGAGTGAGAGAAAGTTGAGACGCTTTAATGTTAGCAGTCATACACTGACACTTGCAGATCTTGTAGAGGTGTTTGAAATTTTGTATTTTTAAGGTGCTACAGTGCACTGAACCTCATTCTCCTCAATAGTTTGGCCACTATAGAATCTATACTTTTTAGTTTTTATAGGTCCGTGATCTTTAGATTTATGTGCCGAGGGGCCAATCAAAAACTTTGGTGATACCTGAACTTATTAATGCTTTCTTTTTGGCTTAAGTACTACAATAACATCAATCATTTGTTATTCTTCGCGTCTGAGGGAAGGTCAAGGCTGTTTAATGTAAGTGACCTTACAGTCCGAGATCTTTTAACAGATGTTTGACATTGTCTTTTTAAGCCAGAATTACAGAGCAACAATCTCTGTCAATGTTTTTTTCTGTGGAAATCAATACCTTCTTTTATATATGTTGTCACATCTTTTAAAAACTGCTGCTGGTCTAATAATAACACTTACTGAATCTTTTGATAGGCAATCCCTCCCATTACGCGAATGGCACTCACACGTGATACGTGGATAACTGTATTATGCAGAAAATTGAGAGATTGGTGGCATTGGGTACTGAGAAACTTTTGTTGAAGAAGCTGATATTTGAGAATAATGTATATTTTGCAGTTTCCGTAGCTAATATGAGGATGAAATTCAAATGCAGGTTGCAGATGGGGATCTTCCAATTGTTGCCTCACATGGGTAAGTAGTCAACTTGTCATTCAGTATCTAATATCCTATGTTGTTAATCTTTAAGCATTTCCTAAGTCTCAGACTATACTTACATGACAGAGCGGAGGTTGAAGTATATAAATCACTTGATCCAGGGGTCCGTGTAGTCATCTTAAAAGCATTGTGTGACATCCGTGTTGAGGTATAACTACTATTTAGTGCTTTATGTATCTATATTCCTTACATCTCTTTTGCTTAAATGGGTGAACTTCAAAATAGCAGAATGAGGCCACTCTGCTTGATGTTAGCTTGGCCCTTATTGGAAAATTATGCCGAGTGCATTCATGCTGAGCACAGAATTTAATGCTGTACGTTCTATACATGGAAGTTCACCCTCTTATCACCACTGTTGCTTTGTTTTGTTGCAACCTACCTCCCCATTTTGGTTTATTTCTCCCACTCCCTCTATCTTTCATGTCAAGTGGTTCTTTGTGCCTGTGCATTTAACAAGGGTGTGATAATCAACTTCAAAAGTTTGTCTTGTAATACAATTCACGTATATGCATGGCCATGTTATATTCTTAGATGGTCAATGGCTTTTGATCTCATTGGGGCTCCTCATTTCCTAATAACTTTCTCTGGGAAGTTTGAAGAGGGTGGTGGGGCAGGGTATCAGAGATCCTGAGATAGAATACTATTAGGTACATAATGATTAAATTTGCTATTACTTTCCAGCAAGAAGATATCCGAAGTTACATTGACAACTCACTCAAACATGGTGTTCAACTTTCAACATTTCGTAAGGAGCGTATTGGTGGTGATTCACATGGAATTTCTTATTGGTGATATACTCTTGCTTTCACTTCAACCTGTTCAAAATTTGAATGTCATATTAGAAAGTTTGTGCATTTATGTCTATTTCTGCTTTTATTCATTTGGCATTTGATTAACACAGGTATGAAGATGACCCAATTATTGGTCATAGGTTATATGGGAAATAAGGAAAACTGAAGTGGTTCAAGTGAAGAAAGGTAAACCAAGAGGTTCTCGGGTTCTTTCTAATACAACATACCAGTGGGAAACAGTTGCTACCAATTTTGATGAATTTCAAGATGTTTCTGTAAGTTACTGAAGCTTGTCTATCTATATTCAGTTTGCATGTTTAAACAATTATAGGGGTGTTTTTCTTGGAATTGGGACTTTGGTGTTTAGGTTTGTGACCTAAATTATGAATCACTTGATAGATTAATAAGTCAGTTCATAATAGTGTTTTTATACCTGGAATCACAAATTGATCCTAATTTGTCATGATTTAGAAACCCTGACTAAATTAAGAGGTGAACTTTTTGAGTAGGAAACAGTAGAAAATCCGGATCAAGTATGGTCCTGAGTACAAAACACATTAGCTTCACAAATTATTGACCAAGATCCTAACTATATCGATGATGAAAACCTTGATTGTTTAAATCACATGATGTGCTTACAAATATTATTTATATCTGTAGTATTTCATTTGTTAGTGCCACTTCACATGGCTGCTAAAGCTAATTGAAAAATCCAGTTGCTGAGAACAACTTGAGTTAATTAGTGACAGAAAACTACTGTAAGAACTGTATCACTGTACACTGCCCATTGAAACTGTTACATACTATACCAACAACAAAACAACCGCAAGTCTTGTCCTACTAATTTGGCTGCCTACATGAATCAATGATGTCATGGTGTCCTGCCATAGACCATGTTTGTAGACAAACATTAAAATCTATATCTTAATGGTTTTGCCAATAAAACTTTCACATATTGTAAAGCTTTGTTTATAAAGGGATATTTATGAAAGACCTTGATAATAATGCCAGAGATGCTAGATGCACAATTTACCCTAAAAAATGAGATGGTTAAGTGATTTCTGAATTTATGGCATTTCTGGTCTACCTTGTAATTGAAAGTGGTTCGCATTCTTGCAAAAGATTTTGCCTGCCTTTTTGTTATGAGAACATATAATACAAATTATTACAGCCTAAAAAACTGTACTTCCAAAATTAAAAAAAAAATGTCTGCCATATTTAGTAATATCTGTTAAGCTCCTTTGATTGATGACTATTACCAAACAGTCAAAATTAGATGTGACAATTATTGCATGGGATCAGATGTTTAATGTGGTCTGATTGTGTCATACTAGTCTAAGAGCTACTCTTTGATCAATGTTATTCTGAAGTTTCATTATCAAGCTTCCACCAAGCAGATATATATTTGCTTTCACATGATATGATTTGCCCTTATTTTTCTTTTTCCATTTTCAAAGGGAAACAATAAAACAAAGAGTTGCCTGCCTGTCCCCTACTTTTTATATATGGATTGCAGCTCCTTTATTTTGATGGTTGAGCTGCATCTAATTTGAATTTATGCATCTGGTTGCACAGGAGAAGCTTTTTTCAAGTAAAAACAGAACAGAGGCTTCTGTAGGGAAAAAGCTGAAGGTAGATATGCTTCCTGAAATTGAGAAAGTTCACAAGGTACTTTTTTTTTGTATGTTTACTATTTTTTTTCCAATTGGGTAGTGAGAAATGTGAAAATTGAGAAGATTGGGACTCTCTCATAATTGAACTCGAACTTGTGTTCTGTCTCTTTTTATCCTGATTTATGGTCTCTGAGGGATCTTGTTTTTGACTGAAACAAAATTGGTCTGTCTGTACATTTGTGCAGAGAAAGGAAAGATTGCTGAAAAAGCAACACAGACAAGCTCTTCTTCTTGATAATTTCTTGGGTGTTGATGGGCTTGCCCCAGGCGTCACTTCGTGATAGGAAACCTGTTACCTACACTTTTGGTAAGGGCAAGAATGTTTAACTCATTATAACAGGAGCCAACTTTTCCATGGTCTTGTTAGTTGGTGCCCACATTACATATTTACATTTAAACAGCAGGAGTTGGCCTTTTCATTCTCCTTTTCTTTTCTGCATGTACTGCCATAGTAACTGATGTATTAGGCAGAACACTTCTTTTAGGAATTGGGGAGTTGGTGGTGTATTTGGGCCCTAGCTAATTTGTATTGTTTGGGGCAAGTAGCCTAGATGTGATAACCAATGTCTACATCATTCATCTTGGGGAGTGTCTGGTTTTAGTAGTAAGCTTTCCCCTTGGACCAGCCAACCAGGGATGCTAGTACATAATTACAGAGATAATTTATTGGCGGCTGTTGAGATTATGGGTTGTTGGTAGGAAAGAAGGAAGAAAAAATTAGAGGTTCTGAATAATAGGACAAAACATTGATATATGTTGTGATGTGTTACAAAAGAACAAGCACTAGTCTCTATTTATAATAATACTAGGGTCCTAATCCTAAGTAGATAAGCAAATCACAAAAATATAAGGAAATATTAAAATTATTCCTAAGAGATCATCTAAGATACTCTATGATACTCAGATATGATTAGGATAATATGAGATATTTTGATATATTCTATCAAGGTCTCCCTGATTGTAGGTGTTAGTTTTTGGATCATCCAATGAGTCATTTAATCTGATGAATGCAACATCTGAATTTTGCTTATCTACTGTGTCAAGCCTTTTTATCATATGAACCACATTTTCTAATGAAAAATGAATCACTAAGCTCCTTTTATAGTTGCATCCTTCCTACATTGTGGTGAAATGGGCTGAGATGATCTGGAAGTGAACAAGTTCACAGTTGTATTACAGTTCCTGTATGATCTAATTTTTTACGTGAAATACCTCATTTGCTGTTTGGTTGGACAGGTTTCAACTTCCTGAGTATTGTTATGCGCTGGTTTTACATTAACCTAACTTTTAATGTGACTATCATTGCAGATGATTATGATCGGTCTATCAATGAGGCAATTAAGATAACCAAGTATGGAGTTCATCTTTTCATGTTACTTCATGTCCTTTTGTCGGCTGTTTTTGATGTGCTTGGATACTTTTAGGTTATATGTATGTATATTTTATTTTTGGAGACAAAGGGGCCAATCCTACTTGTTTGTCCTGTGTACTTAAAGGCACGTGTGTGTTCTTCCCTTGTCAGACGGAAACAACCATCCCAGAACCTATACCCAGAAGAGAAGCAGGAGTAAAACATGAAGCTTTGACTAATGGTAAATGGAGTGGTCCTTCACATGCCGCTCAACATCTGAACTTTGGTATGCCATCTCCAAAATCACCTGACTTTGATGATGGAGACGAAGAGCATGATATTGACATGTTGGATCGAAGGTTTGTGTGCCATCCCCCCCCCCCCCACCCCTTCCAAAATTTCAAATATTTTCTGATGTGCGATATCTGATTTTTACTGTTCATCTTGTTTTCACATCAGCAATCGACGAAGGCAGAGGCCTAAGCGTTATTCTGAGAAGGAGTTTGTTGAAGCAGTATCGGATCATGATGCGGACTTTGACAGTGATGATGATATTGTTGGAGAAGCTGTATATGATGAAGAATATCTCCGGAAACGTAAGCAGAGAAGGAAGTTTTCTAGTAGCTCTGCCTCTGAAGGAGATGAAGAATATCATTGGGATGAAGACAATGTTGAAGATGATGAAGAAGAAGAAGAAGATGAAGACTCCTTGAGTATCAGTGAGGATAGTGACAAGCCCCGTAAATTCAAGCAATTGCCAGGCCGTACTAGGCGGGAAGCTAAACTCAGGTCTGTGGGTGATATTCACTCAGGTCTAAGACGCAGTAAGAGGTCAACTAGGAACCGCATAAATTACCGACAGTATGAGATGTCTGAGTCAGACACTGAGTTTGTTAAACTTGACAAGCCTAATGCACCTGATGATCACTCAGATCCCAGTGAGAATGGGGAGTTTATGGTGGAAAGTGAAGAATCAGATGGCAATGATGATGAAGATCGGGAGATGAAAGTGGTTGCGCCTGTAACTTACCCTGCAGCAGAAGAAAACGAACATCCTGCTGCAGCAGAAAACGAATTTCCTGCTGCAGAAGAAAACGAGAACGAAGATCCTGCTGTAGGAGAAAATGAAGAAAACCAAAACCGGCAATCTGAAAAATCAAGTAGTCCTCTGGGTCAAGAGGAAGCTGAGGGCATGAAAATGAGACGTTTCCTTGATTTGAATGAACTTGCCCCTAGCTCAGGTTTTGATGATGGTCCAACTCCAAATACAACAACTAAAGATGAAGAAGGCAATGATGATTAGTGAAGCTTCCCCACATATGCTTGAAAGCAAGGATAGTAGTTTTCTATCACAGAAGCCATCAGTGTGTATGATAATAGGACTATAAATTTTGTTTTATGCCCCAGAGGAAGAAGTTACCACCAGAGAGATCTCTTCCAATGGCAATCTAAGTATCCCTTGGTTCATGATTTGCCACCCATGATACTGAGTTGAGTTGTGTAGATTAGGTAGTCATTTTTTAGTATTTATTAGTAGTTCTACAATTCAAAGGGTCTACGAGAATGGGATGAGAATTTGTAGGGCGTTATTTAGCCCTTCCAATCGATGTACAATAACTGTTAGCAAGTACTGTAACTTTAACAAGATATATGCCTATTAGATTCCATCTAGCCACCCCGTAGTTCTATTTTCTTTGATACACTGATCTGAAAATGGTCTTTTAATTATGATGAAATTAACTGAGGATAGCAAACATTATTTTTTACTGCGAGATTGCTAGTTTCCTCTAACTGTTAGTAGATCGTGTGCTTAATATCGTGTTTGCAATTCACAAATTCAAAATATAATGTCCATTGTTAATGTACGATGAATCCAATTGTTTTGATGAAGTATTTTCTGTTACAGTTGTTTCAATGTTTTTTGGTACGAATTTCAAGTATCTAAAATCTAGTGGAAAAGGGTCATAAATTTCTTTCTTCGTAATTACATTTATTTTAGAAGATTAAAGTTCTAATTAACTAAACTTGAATTGAGTTGGTTTATTATAAGGTAAATTTTTTATATTAATTTTTTAGAATTCAACTTTCATGTATTAAGAGCGTGAAATAGTTTTATACTAAATCAATATAAATTTAAGAAAGTGACAAATTATGATAGATAATTTTTTTTATACACCAGAAAGCATAGTAAATTATATAATATAACTTAACACTTTCTTAATTATTTATTGATTCAAAGTGAAAAATTATTTTACACTATTACTGTATGGAAAATAAATTTAATCTTACATTTACAACGACCTAAATTTAAAACCTTGCCTAAGAGAAATAAACAATAGGGTAAACCTCTATTTAGGCCTTTTACATTTTATCATGTTTCAATTTAGTCCCAATTTTTTTTTTTTTTTTTCGATCCAAAAGTGTATTAAAGTATTGCCAAAATGGCAAACAAAATCAAGTATGCAAGTGTGTTGGACAGCGGAAGTAAAAAAATTACAAAATAAACATAAAATTTAACATGATTCGACTTTTATTATCCTTACAAATCTGATTTTTGAATGGTCAAAATTGCAAACTATCCTTGCAAATCTTTCATTACATAAACAACTCTTAAAAACTACTCATACAATGGATTATTTCAACTATTAGAGGATATCCCAAAACTTTCAATTCTTCTCAATGTAGAACTTTGGATTAAATTCTAACAAATCCTCTCCTTAATCTAAAGTCCCGTTAAAAGCTGATTGCGTCTATCTCTTCAGATATTTTCTCGCAAAACTTGTCCGCCATTGCACATGAAACGCGCTTGACTTCCACATTACCAATAATACTTTCGATACAAGTTATTCTCACTTATATCATTGTTGCCCACGTAACACGCTGCTTAATGTCCACATTGCTAAGAAGACTTTCAACACAAGGGACCTCACACTTGGATCCACACACTAACAAGCCCGCTGACCCCAACTATTGGCTCTCATACCACTTGTTGGGTGGAGGAAGAAAAGGAAATATAAAAACAAACATCCAATTTAACGTGGCTTGACTTTCACTGCTTACATCCTCAAGTTCACAAATATTTCATTATCTATAATTTTTTAACAATTGAAATTGCAAATCTTCCTTACAAATATTTCATTACATGAATAACTCGTAAAAACTACTCATAAAATGAATCACTCTTACTCTTGAAAAATTTCTAAACCAAACAATCAATGCCATATTTATAAGGCAACACTCTTGCAAAACTTTCACTTCGTCTTGATGTGAAACTTTGAGTTAAATCCCAACAAAGTGATAAGATCCAATCACAATCCTCCAAAATTTCTCACATGATTTGAAGTTGAAAATAACAGTTAAGTAAAATTCTTTTTAAAGTGGTAACCTTAGAATTTGTATTTATGTTTACTCCCTTTTCGTAAGTACATTTTTCAAAGAATTTGTGTCATTATTTTTAGGTGATACTAAATTACTTACCACCCATCTAACAATGGTCGATGACCAATCAACTACTTTTGAGTACCAAATTAAGTTGTAGTGCATTTATATTGAAGAAAAAAAAACTCAAAAATGCACTAATAATGCACAACCACAAGTAATTAAATTTCATCAACTCCCTCAATCCAACAGTAAAGTCACCTAAGGAAATTAAGAGAAATTGATATATTAAAAAGTTAATATATCTGATTATAATTGGTCAAATACCAATTCGACTTCATGTTTTTATATTTTATGTAAATTTGTTTGAATTTTCCAATGGTTTGTTAGGCATGAGGATAATAATCAAATTATGGTTTATTGTGAGAATGAGAAGAGTTAATTTTGATAATTGGATCCTATATAAATTGTTAGAATTATATATATATATATATATATATATATATATATATATATATATATATATATAAATTTTAATGCAAATAGTGACTAACATCACAATGCTAATGTATATTTAGATTACTTACGAGATTAAATTATTCCAACAATCAAGTATACATATAAATTACTTTTGTATAATACACTACTAAAATAATATGAAATAATTTTACACATTTGATATATTTTATAGTATTTCATACCCATGGTTATTTTTGACAAAAACAGTAAAATTCTAAATTATTTACTTTTACTTATAATTTTATATGTTTTAGTGCAGATACCATAAGTATTGATCTTGGAAGCTCACCCATAGTATCATACTAAAAATAAAGATTTAATGTTCATTTTAGTCTTTGAGTTTCAAAATCAGTCAAATTAGTCCATGGTATTGCAAAATATAAGTGAAGTTAGTCACTCATCCCACTTTTATTTAATATTTTATCAATTAAATAATAATACGTAATGTTAACTGATATCTTGACATATCATATGTCATCTAAACTATAATAAAGTTTAAAATAATTCATTTTAATGTCTAAAATTACACAAGATGAGTCTTTTTATAACTTGAAATAAATATTTAAATGACTCATTTTATGTAATTTTATATACTAAAATGACTAATTTAATCTTAAGTCTGCTTTGGATGATATATGGTATGTCAATGTATCATTTAAGGTTATCTATCATCATTTAATTGATGCAATGTTTAATAAAAATGGATTAAGGGACTAATATGACTCGTATTTTGTAATGTAGAGACCAATTTGACTCATTTTAAAAGTTAGAGGCTAAAATGACTCATGAATATAAAGTTATGGACTAAAATGAACAATAACTCAAAAATGAATATTATCTTTATGAAAGACAAAAAAAAAATAACAAAATTAATCATTCTCATCTCTCATATATTCATTCCCTAGTTTACATCATGTATTTTTCTCACACATATAACACGCATCAATAAGCCTAAAAAAAAATGTATTCTTACCTAATCATTCAACATGCATTGCATGCATTAAAAAAAAAAATACATCCAATATGTATCCTTCATGCATCATATGGCATGCATATAGGTGGCATTTCATTTCATATGAAAAAAAAGGCAAAAAAAGTATGCATAATTTTGTCTGTAAATATTGCTCATCCCAAAAAAACTTTGTATCATCCAAGTGGCTATGTTTGAGAATTATGTGCACACAGAGAGAGAGAGAGAGAGAGAGAGAGAGAGAGAGAGAACAAAAGGATAGTCAAGGCCAAAGAAAGCAAGAAGGGAAGGACGTGACACAAGGGACCACTAAAAGGAATTTGACGAAATCATTCCTAACCTTGAAGCTCGACCTCGATAATGAGTTCAACAAAGCTTTGGAAGATGTGAAGTTGTTTTCATTTAGATGAAGAGACACTAGGGAATAAGGATATGAATCTTGACCTGCTTGTGTTGAACTTGAGCAATACATTGTCGACTCCTATGGCCTCAAATTGTGTCTAAGATTATTGAAACAATAAAATGATGATTCTCATGTCCCTTTTTTTACTTTGTCTTTCATCTCTTGTAAATACACTCTTGCTTTCCTTTGTACCTTTTTAAATCATCTCTTCCTTCAAGATTTCCAACCCATGTGGATAAATTTGAGAACCCACAAATCGACTCTCGTGTTATCATAAACTTGAATGATCATGATCATGGTGAAGGTCAGAAGCTATGCACACAATCCATTCAGATGTTAGGCTCAGTAAAGAATGGCAAAGCAGCCGAAAACCAAAGAGCAAAACATCATCCCCAAGCACACTAGTTCGATCATCAACTAGGGCAATTTTGTAATTGTTGGTATCAAAGCTGCAACATCTAATGGTTAAACATGATCAACATCAATCTGCCAAGGACAAACATAGCAAAGGATGATGAAATATTTGATCTCAAACATCTTGGCATCACTCATACACACTAAACCAAGAAAGGCCTTACATTGCAAAGATCCATTACAAACGGAGAAATAGCAAAGCTAGTCGATCCAAGTCTGTCAAACAATACTAAAAAAGAGAAAAAAGATCCGGGCAAAAGTTATAATGAAAAAAGAAAACAAGAGCTTGCTAGACTGAAAAACCAAAATCATAGTCTAGGCAAAAGTTAGAGCAAAGTTCAAACTAGATTGAAAACCCAAAAGGGTAGTCTAGGAAAATGTGTGTCATTCAAAATCAAGCAAAAAAAAAAAAAAGGAATTTATGGCAATTAAATGACTATTGATCAAACAAGAGTTATCCTCACAAAAAATGAAGAGCTAACAGTCCAAGGCATATTTGTAGGATATAATGGATTCTAATCTTGATCATGAATTCTAGTTTAGAGTCAGGACAACCAATGAAATGGGTAATCAAACGAAATCCGCATTGCATATCCCTCACACCTCATTCTACCCTTTGTGTCCTGTAAATATCATGCACTTTCAAATTCAATCCTTTCATTTTAACCCCAATCTCATATATATCCTCTCTTTCCTCCATCATCAAACCCTCTTCATGCATAATCAACACATCGGCTAACAGGTCAAGTCAAGGTTCAATTCAAAAAGGAGCTCACTAGATCGAAAACGCTAGGGTGGTCTAGGTAGAAATTAGAGCAAACACAAAAAAAAAAAATGAAAAGCTCACTTGATTGAAAACCTAAAAAGGTAGTTTAGGCAAAAAAAAAAAAAAAGGAAGAAAAGTAAAGAAAAGAATGAGGCTTGCTCAATCAAAGACCAAACATGTCGGTGTAGACAAATGTTAGAGCAAGAGCAATACATCAAAATTCCAAAGCATGACAAGGCCAAGAGCTGAAAATAGAAGCTAGTAGGGAGCTGAAAGAAAATGATAGAGCTAAAGCCACAAGAAACTATCAAATTTAGTGGCTCTTTGAAAAAATTGTATCAAACAAATATTTTCAAAAAGGCAATGCTTGGACACCATATACTAGGGCAAATTTCTCATGATTCAATCATCTAAGTTTTATCATCATCATATCATTCATCATGTTAGATCATCATTAGGACATGTCATCATACCATGAATATTTTCATGCAACAAATTGGGGCAATTTTTGTTTTTTCTTATCTCTTTGTAGAGTTATCTCATCATGTTAAAGCGTTCATCTTGCATCAGTTATCATAGCTACTACATCATTCATCATATTATCATTGCATTATCATCCTTAGGCATTTGCTTTTCTACACTATTGCATTTTGTAAATATCACATCTCATGAGCATGCATTCATAGATCATTCATTTTCACCCATCATGGCATTTTCTACAAATCTCTAAGTCATTCCCTCCGCTCACACTACAAGCATTAACTTAGCATACTTTCAAAATCGCAAAGCATTAAATGTCACATACTTTCACATGCCTGGAGCATTGCAAGCATACTTTCGCATACTTTCACGTATTTTCAACACTTGCAAGAATTTACTTTTGCATACTTTCAGGACCTGCAAGTATTCACTTTTGCATACTTTCAGCATTGTAAAGCATTAAATTTCGCATACTTTCAGCATTGTACAACATACTTTTGCACAATTTTTAGCATTGCAAGCATTTACTTTTGCATACGTTCGCATACTTTCAGACATGTAAATCATTTACTCTTCCGCATGCTTTCTTGTCTTGATCACGATCATTTACTTTTCACATGTTTTTAAATTTCACATGTATTTACTTTCACATGTTTTTAAGTTTCACATATGTTTACTTTCACAAGTCTTGAATTTCACATGGGTTCAACTTCACAAATTTTATTTTTACATCTGTTTACTTTCACAAGTCTTTGCTTTCATATATTTTTAAATTTCACATGCATTAACTTTCACATAATTTTAAATTTCATATGGCTTTAAATTTCACATGCGTTTAAATTTCACATGTATTCAATCGGCATAGCATTGTGCAATAATAATTGAGTCATCTAGCATCATTCATTAGATCATTATCATCATGCATTCATCGTCATCATGCATTTGTCATGTAGCATCACTCATCATATCATTTTTACCATACATTTAGCATCGTCATCATGCACTCATCATTATCTTATCACCAATCATCATCAGGAATCATCATTAAAAAAAAAAAAATTATCCTCAGCAATCATTGGCTTTTCTGCAATTATAATTTTCATTCATTTTTTACCAATCATCGCATTGTCACATTTCAATAGCATTATCGAGTCATTTGTTTTCATCAATCATATCAATTATCCTTTCACATCATTTATCCTTCTATTTCCACCATCCTTACTCCTAAGTCATGCATCCTCATCATTTCCTTTGATAGGCCAAAATATATATTCATATTTTTACTTGTTCCTTACAAAGAAAATATAAAAAATTACAACTTTTAATATTTCTAAGTAAGAACCAAGCAAAGAAGGACAACTGTAAACACTATATTTTGTCTGTATCTTTTTTTTGTATATAAGAAAAAAATAACATAATAAAAAATCAAATTTTTTTCTTTTTCATTAGCATAATATTTTTCTTTTTTAATTAGTTAATATCTTTTCAAATCAACATCAAATCATTTTCTTATTTTCATCCAATCAAATCATTTTTAAAATCAGCATCAATCAACATCTTTTCTTTTTTATAATCAATATCAGCCATTCATCATTGATTTCAACATGAGTTTAGGGTTAGGGTAAAGGAATTTCATTAAAAGAGAAAGGGCATTTTTGTTAATAAAATGTGTCACGTGACTTGCACATGCACTTAACAGTGGAATTAAATGTCAAGTCAACGAAAGGGTTTTTACAATTTGAAAAGTACATGATGTCAATTTGCACGTTTTCAAAAGTTAAGGTCTAAATTACACATGATCTAAAGTAAATGGTAAAATGCATTTAACCCCTATATTATAATAATCAGACTTGTTGGTCTCTTTATTTTTTAAACATAGATATTCTATGAAGTTATTAGTTTTGTTTTGCATAGAATTTTATATTTGTTTTTTCTATTTTAATATTTTTTTCATGTCATAATTTTTCATTGAAATAAAAGTTTTGGTTCTAATATAACAATAATTTAAAATTCTAATTAAAAGAAAAAGAGAAAATTAAACATGTGCATTGCACAGGGACCATACTAATATGTGTGTGCATATAGTGGCGATTTATTTACTTCAAGAATAAGTCTTTATATTCTTCATTGAATAACATTTTGTAAGCATTAAATTTCATCACTTCAACAATTGAATTAAAAATTCCCAATATATAAGTGTTTAAAATTTTATACAATTTGAAAATGACATGCTTCTAATATAAAATTCATTAATAAATTTACCGAAATCAGTAGCACAGATTTTTAAAATCAGGGAAATAATCAAAGAGAGATAAAATGTTTCTTAAAACAAAATCATGTGATGTATTAGTAGAATCAGTCTTGAATATATTTTCCAAATGAGAATTTCCCCACATTTCAAAAATACGCAAGTCAAATCTTTTAAGTGCAGTCAACGATAGATAGTGATTGGAACAATTAAAATTAGGAAATAGTTTAATTTAATTTGAAATTAACCAAAAATTGATTCGATTAATGGATTAAATCTTAACATTTTATATTTAAAATTATTAACTAAAATAGAAATTAAATTAATTTATAAATCAATTCTTATATTTAAAATATGATATACTGTATTTGGAACAATTAAAATAGGATAAAATTATTTCCATTTTTAATCATTTCAAATACTTTCACAATCTTTTGAAAAACTATATAAAAGAACACGAGAAAAAAATATGCTGTAAATGTAAGAGAAAAAAAATTAAAACTATTATGAAATATTTTATTATGAATATCCATATATTTAGGATTCTGTAATTATTTGATATGATATTATATCTTCCCTTTCACTATAAATAACCATTTGGTGATCCATTTTATGCACAATTTGAGAATTCAATCTTTTTCTATATTACTTCTCTCTCATTACTATCATTTTATAACACATTATCAAACGAAATGGCTAGCCAGCTCTCATATCATTCTCATCTCTTTACCATCCTAGTTCTAGCAGTAGGTAAGGATCTACTTATTCAACATTTTGACGTTATTTAAAATTACATATAATACCTATGTGCGCGCACACACACATTAAAAAAAGAAGAAGAAAAAGAAGAAACGCATACAATGCCAAATCATTCCTCAAAATTTTAATAGGTTAATTTGTTTTGGTTTCAAAATAGTTTTTATAACTGATTTTTTTTTTAAATGAAAAAAAAATCTGTTGTCAAACATGTTCTTGATCCTTAACACCTTTTGACTTTTCTTTGGGTTCTTTTTTATGATGATAGTTGGGAGCACAGTGCTAGCAGTGGTGGAAGGAAATGTATGTTCGGAAGGCATGGGTGCATGTGGTCCAATAGGGGATTGTGACAAGAGGTGTAAAGGCAAGCACAGTGGTGGCCAAGGGTCGTGTGACTTAAGCCTGTGCACTTGCTACTACAGCTGCGGTTCCCCGCCCCACCACCAGAGAGGAACTGCACTGCTGGGCTTGGACTCTGCTCTGCTGAGTGCATGGATAGCTGCTGCAATGCAAAATGTGCTAGCCAATTCAAGCAAGGTGCTGGGTTTTGTGACACCGTTGATAATACCCAATTGTGCACATGTCAATATGTTTGCCAGCAAATCGGTTTGAATTAATAATAATGCATCCAAGCCAATTAAGAATTAATCATCCAACCCAGTTATTATCCCTACCCCTGCCTTCATAAGTAGGTTTACTAGTAAGATGTACAAATGCCTTATGGGCTTTACACCTTATAGACTCTGTACACGGTAATGAAAGGGGTATTTTTATTTATTTATTTATTTTCCTTCAGCCCAGATTGTGACTGCCTTTACTTTTTAATATATATACAGTGAAGAATGATTTTATATAAGAGCGAGAGGATTAAATCTCAATCATATAACTATATATGAATTCAGGATTAAAAGTTATTAAAAGGTCACATAATTACTTAAAAATATCACATGACTTTATATTTTAATTTTGACTATTAATACAATATTTGACGGCATATTTACTCTTCTCACTTGATCCTCTTCCTATATATATAAGGATGATTGAATTTTGTTTTATTCTCACCCTAATTGACTCAGTTAATCTTATTCAGGAAGCAAAAGCTTAACTAAGAGTTTTGATCCCCACAAATGTTATGATTCTAATTTTACTCCCAATAATGTTTTTATTTTAGGTTTTAGTTCTTTTACTGTTTTCAGTTTTTGATGCCAATGAAGGTTGACACACTTGGTAAAGAACAATCTTATATTCTTTAAGGATGCAAGTTTAATTTTCTCTATCAATGTGAGGAAGATTATTTTAATAAACAATCTTATAAGTTCACTATAAGTGTTATCTAAATCTTGCCTTAATTTTGATGGGATAATCGACGTCAAAACCACCTAAATATATATTAAAAAAATGTGGTTTAGCTTTTAATTTTTAAAAAATTTGAATACTAACTCTATCTTTTTTACTTTTTCAAGTTTTAATCCTTTTTTCATGAAAGACTGATTTATAGTTTAATTTATTTAGTTATAATAACAATCGAAAAAATAAACCTACACATGAGGAAATTATTAAGACCTATACATACGAAAAATAGCTAATAAAGCAAAATGGTTATTTACTCATGTATTTATATATATGTCCTTATATAACTCAAAGGATTGACTGAGGAGGTAAATAACTTTAGCTCCTAGAAAAGAATGCAAACTTAAGTTTCAGGGTGGCAACTCTTTCAGAGATATTACATAATTTTTGTACTCCCACAACCAAACGATGATAAACTTATGAATAGTTCAAATACACCGAGCATATAAAGATATCTCGACATTCACCAAACAGATTTCCGTAAATAAACTTCTTGAAATAGTTGTAATACTTTTTCATTCAGACTGATATTCTCAGCTATGTGCCAGCTACTATATATAAAAGCATAACGTTTGATTTATTTAACAATTTCCTATGATATAAAAACTCATTTTATCACGTTAAAAAAAAGAGGCCTCATTTCATAACATGTCCTAAGGTATAACCCTAACAATTCTTTATATGAGTTCGAGCCAAATTTTGTGCACAACTTATTTTTACTTTTGTTTAGAATGTGTCCATTTTTTCGTTATTTTATCCACAAATTTTAATAATAAGTTCATCTGAACCCGACCACATATAGTGGTGAATTTTATAATAGACCAAATGTTTGCCATCATGCTATTCAAGTGACGCTCTTGAGTATATCCAAGTATTTATAAACTGAATAGACGAAAAGGGCGCATAGAGAACTAACCAAAAGCAGCTGTCTCGGATGGTGTAGCATCTGCCTATATTTCTTCAATGGATATTGAATGCTATCCTTCAAATTATTTTACAGAACTTGCATCTGTAACAAATTATGTTCCCTTCCCACCTCATCTTCCAATCCCGTGCCAAAAGAGTTAAACCCCTCAAAAAGAGGGAGAAAAAATTAAAAACAAAGAGAACCAATAAACTAATAATAAATAATGAGATTCAAAAAAGCTATCATTTTATACACAGGGCGACTTTGAACTAACCAAGCTTCACAGTTATATACAACATTCGATGCTATGACTTCACTGCAAAACTTGTTTCCTTTGTCCCTCTCACTAAATCCAAAAGGGTGAGGCAACCTTAAACCTCATCTTCTGTCATCTCATATTGCAGCATTGAGGCTTTGTATTCCTTTGCAATTTATCCCAAAGGCACATCATCTGCCTAGGCGATTGGTAATGGGCCGTGTAATAGTCTTCTACGCAACCAAATTGGCAGAAATTTAAGCTGTGCTTGTAAAGTACTGGTTTTGAGGTGTTAAATCTCTCTACCCACATTCCCATACTCACATCTTCCATCTTAAACAACTGCACAAAGAAGACAACCAGTAAAATTTCAGCCAAAAACAGCTTCAAACCAAGGGACACCAGGTGCACCAGCGTGGGTTATACCTGCCCCATAGAAGAACAAAGAGAAATGTGCACTAGAATGAAATGAGCTTACTAACCCTTAATTTTTGCATCTCAAATTCGGAAACAATGTAGCGTGCGATATCCGAGGACAAAATATAACCTGGTCCATTGGCATACGGTGGATAATCTTCTTCTGGCCACTCCTGAAAAAAGAAGGCAAAAATATATAATCAACATTTAAATGCAAGAGAATATTTCCAGCAGTAAGTTTAATGTGGCAGACAATGACATTCTTAAGATCAGAATATAGACATATTCATAATTTTAATTGATTTAATTTACTCCCACTCCTTAAAACTAAACAAAAAAGCATTTTGATGGGTTCTGATTACCTCGTATGTCACTGCCCATTTACCATAGCGCAAGGGTTTGTGGTAGTAATTTATGTTCCCAATATAGAAGCTCGTATCATCTGCAACCTTCCTTGCTTCGTTGATAACAGCATCAACTTTTACAAAAGTGTCATCATCGCCTTTCATGATATACTTAGCAGAAACTGTGTGAACCTGTGAACAATAAAGCACATTTTATCTCACTGAAAAAATTCTTCCTACTTCAAACTTAATTTTAATCAATCAACAACTCACCCCATATTCACATATGGCTACTGTTTTCAACACGACAAGGTCATAGTTATCAAGGTAAGGCACTATAACAATATCGCCAAAAAATTCTGCCTCCTTCTTCAACTCTGCATTAAATTCTTTTCTTGGGTTCTGTAAAAATTATAATCAAATGTTAAGAACCCCTAACAAAACATCAGAAATGAGATTATAACCATAAAAATGAAAAGCTCATCAACTTGTCAAAAATTACCAGTGCGACAAAGAAACGAGCAACCACTTTTGCAGATTTGATAAGCCTGTGCTGCATCCATGACTTCCTTACAGCCATTCGCTCAGCAAAATGGTTTCCAGCTGAGAGGACGCCAATGAACAATTCCACGCTGGAGTCAGGTATTGGCGGGGCACACCATCTGGTTGAGAATTCAAGATGCCGCTGTGGGGCAAAGCTAGGATGTGTTGAAGGCAAAGAGGCAGCAAATATAGAGTGGACCTCAATGTCTCCACTCAAAGAAAGCCCAGTGGCATCCTCAAGAGTATAACCCTGTTGAAATTAAGAAGCAAAACTAAGTTATGCAAATCCATCTTCAGGTTCATGTCGATAGGTTCAAATATGTAATTACTCACAGTGCGATAAGGAAAAGAGGCCACATGCCTCCCATCAATAGTAACATGATACCCCTCCAATCCGGCACTAAGAGTAAGGACAAAGAGCTTGTTCTCAGAAAATGGGAATGGCCAGTCAACTGTTACTTTTTTGGTGCGGCCTATGAGTCTATTCAACCACCATGTTGCCTTTGACTCCTCTGCATGATCTTCATCATCCCGTATCCACTTCTCACACTTCACCAGCCTATCAACTGTTTCCAACACAAGGAATAACTTGGTTAAATGCAATCACAATGGGAAAAGAATAAAAATACATGGAAAAACTCAAAGGATGAATTAAAATATGACACATTTTTAAATTGAGATAATTTTCATTACACAATAGAAAAATTTAAAAAAATCCTAGAAATACATAAACTTGAATTTATCCACAGCTAAAAAGCAAGGGTGCCAAGTTAAAAGCTACATAAAACCTTGAAACTGAGAAAAGACCAAACAAATTTCAAGATTATTAATAAACTATCCACACCCTACCTATTCTAACGTTTCCCCTACAGAAATCAACACCCTAAACATTCATCCATAAAACAAACAAACTTGATCTATACACTAAAAGATATTTTCAATTCCAGGAAATCTAGTGGGAAAAAAAAAAAAACTCTTCGTGTTGTATACTCTTCTCTTTCAAAACCACGTGGGAAGAAGATACATAACATAAAGTCATAAACCAAGCATATGAAGAAAACAACCCCAATCAAATTTATCCTAATCCAATCCAATCCCTATCGAACATGTTTAATTATAGATCATGAAAAAAGAATCGTTATTCCATTGACTTTTTAACGCTCTTTCAGAAAAATTTGCATTGGAAGCTATTTTTAACCATAATTTGCTCCTAAAAAGAAAAGAAAAGGGAAAAAAAGAAGAAGCTCTTTTTCTTGCTTATGCTCGCTCTTTGGAACCGAGAAAATCACATTGAAACACAATTCAACCTAATTTCACCAAACATGTCCCTACTCTAAGCACATTTAATGCGTGGTGCACGAGCATGCTCAATCATCCTTTTTGTTTTAAACATTACAAATTAAAATGAAAGATTGTGCATTTTTTTTCCGATGCACGCATTAAATATGTTCCAGGACCATTAAGAATTTCTGACTACGACTACATCACATACCAGTATCATCATCAGCATTGGACTTCCAACCGTCACACCTGAGGGCAGCGCCCCACTGCATGCGGTAACACGTGTTCATCTCGATCACGGGCCTCCCGCTCCAATCCCCCTTCAACCTCGGATTAAAGTGAAAAATCCTAGGTGGTTCCTCTCCATCAACGGTTTTCAGCCCCTGAAGCTCCACCACGAACTGCGACACCATCACCGCCTCGTTGTCGCCCTTCACAGCCGATATCCTCGGCTCGAACTCCGGCCGCGCCGCCATCGGCCTCCCCACCACCGTCACGTGCGACCCCAGCGTCAGCCCGCACGGCAAACCCACAACCCCCGAGAACCCCGACCCGGAAACAGAAACCGAACCGGGACACGAACCCGAACGGTTTTCGGGTTTGGAATAAACGGTTTTCGGGTGGTGGTTGAGGAGCTCGGTCCAGAGGCCCAGGCCCACTTCGCGGGCGTTGTTGGCGAGCTTGTAGAGGTCAGTGGAGCCGTGTTTGCGGGCCGGGTCGAAGGTTTTGGGGCCGAGGGTAAGGCCCGAGAGGAGACCGAGTTGGGAGTGAGTTTGACTCGGGGAGGGGGAATCGTTGTTGTTGTGGGAGACGGTTTTGAAGGGGCGGGATGGGGCTTGGAGGTGTTGGAGGTCTTGTTGGGTGTGGAGTCTGCTGTTCGAGGAGGAGCGCGTGGTGGTGGAGATGAGCTCGTCGCGCGTGAGGGGGAGAGCTTGGTTTGGAAGACGAAGGGGATTTCGAGCGTTACGATGAGGAGGGACACTCCGATCAGGAACTGAATCGATCTCTTTCGGATTAGCGATGATGTTGTAAGGGTTTCGAGGCTCCGAGGCTTCATTGTTGCTGCTGCGGTTTTGGTTTCGAAGCCAAGGTTCTGGATGTTGAGTTGTTGAGTCTCTCTTTCTCTCAACGGAAAGTTGAACTTGAATGATAGAGAGAGAGAGAGACCCGCGTGGGTCAGCGACACCAAAAAGCTGAAGGAAGCGCGTTTGAGAGTGATGGTGAGAGAGAAGAATGAGTTTGAGGGGACGTGGTGCCGTTGCTTGGGGTTCAGGTCGGAGATGGATGAGGGTTGTTTGCTTTGTAATATTTAAATTTTTAATTTGTGAAAAAAATTAAAAATTAAAATTTTTAATTTTTAATTTTTCTTTACAAACTTAAAAAACTAAAAATTAAAAACTGTAAAGCAGGTAGCACCTAATATTTTTTAGGAAAGTGAGGTGGAGAATGAAATTTGCTTTCAAGTTTCAAGTCTCAGCTTTGGAGCTGGAAAATAAAAATAAGGTAATGTAGGATATTTTGGATGTTTTGTTTAAAATAAAATTTTTAAGATCAATTTTTATTTTTATTTATTATAATATTCTCTCTCTTAACAAGAATACACTTAAGTATAAAAGCAAATTATTTTAGAGATAATATATCAATATTTTTAAGAAATTAATTTTAATACACTATACAAAAAAAGTTTAACCATGCTATTCAACCATATTCTTTTTAATATGACTATAATTAAGTGAAAGACTTTTACTCTAATAGTATATTCAAATTAAATCCTATTTTTAATGATCATAGAATTTACACATAATTAAATAATTAGATAATTATATAAATATTTTCATATTGAACTAATATTAAAATTAAATTCTAATATAAAAGGTGATTTTTTTTGCTCTTATCTTTTATAAAGATAATGATAGTTTTGAATAACTAATAGTTGGTTTTTATGTTGAAAACAAAAAGATTTTATGTTACATAAGATTTTTTTATACTGTTATAAAATTTAAATATATTAATATATTTTAATTATTTGTAACTGAAAATGTTCACATAACCCAATAATTTAATTTATTAAAATATAAAAAAATAAAAATTTCGATTACAACAGATGAAAATAAAAATATATTGGTACCAATACGAAGGAAAAGCCACGTTACATATATCACTAATTAAAAAGTACACTTTGTCGAAATTTATTCATATCCAGGATTGATAAAAGATTCCAAGTTTCTAACCCATTTTAAAAAAATAAGGGCACAAAGAATTTCCTCCTATAATAATGTGAGGAGAGAAACGGCGATGAATTTGAAATTGGAGAAAGGAAATAAATAATTATGATAGAATTGGATTTTCGTTGGGATGGGACCCCATTCAGCACATTGAACTTAGTTGGCCAACGGATTCTTTCTTTCTCGTAATTACTTTGATGTGATGACTAAGGACTAAGGAGACTCGTCATATAATACCTTAAAACATTGAACACTGCCAAAGCGAGACCGATTACGCTCTTTGCTGACAAAAACTGTATGATTTGGTGAATCCTAAGTATTTGGTGCATATTTCCTGCCTTGATTTGGAGGTCACTTTCCTTTGCGACTGAAACGGCTCCAAGAGACTTCAGCCGAACAATTTGCTCCCAAAAAATAAATCCTCCCATAATTCCTCAAGAATTGAAAATTAGAATAAATCAATTCCTCCCTAAAATCTATCTATTAAATCTTAATGGAATGACATGCATGACATACTAAGTCAACAACGTGGTACCTCATGTTACACATGGGAATCACACTCATATTTTTTGAGTAATATGACATTATTTTAATATTTATTTTTTCCTCAAAACTTAGAATAACACAAGAGGCAAAGGAAATGATTTCTTAAATAAGAAAAGTGATTTCTTAAATCTTTCTAAAACAATGTCCTTTGGATATCAATGTGTCAGTTTATGTGATGCATCAATGTTATAATACATCACATGTGTTATTCCATTACAGAAATTTAATTGATGGACTAACTTGTCTTATATTTCAATTCTTTAGAAACACGAGCAGGTTTTTTTTTTTGACCAAATTATCCAACATAATATTCTTGAGGGACTAAATAGAATATTTACTCTTCAAATTATTAACTACTTATAAGCACAGGCTTCTTCCATTTACACTTGTTAATTTGGATGATTAGGATCATTCCAGCTATTATGCTATGGGTTAAGATGTTTTTAAGTTGAGACGAACTAGGATAATGTTGTTAAGTTAACCAAATCTAATCCTCCACAAGACATAAATTTTAAGAGCTCGTTTGGATGTGCTTTTTTTAATAAAAGAAAGATTTTTTGAGTTTTTGGGTAATTTTTTTAAGTGAAAGCATAATTACTAGAAAAAAACAAAAAAAATGATTTTTTTTATAAACTATAATTTTCATCTTCTAAAATAAGATATTTTTTATAACATAAAAAAAATGTTTGACAATAAATAAGGATATTTTAATATTATATCCAAACATAAAAAAATTTTACTATTTTAAAAGATTTTAATTAATAAGATCAATTAAAAAAAGATCTTCTTTGAGAAGCACATTCAAACGTGCTCTAAATAAAAAATAAAAACATATCTTAAATTTTTAAAAATTTAGAAATCTAATCTATGTATTTGAATACAGGTTTTCCACATTTGAATACAATAGAGAGTACAAAATGTCACATATTTGAATGAGAAATAATCAATGGTTTGAATTAACCTTGTGCAAATTCAAGCACGACAAATTTCAACCGTTGATTTTGTACAATCACATATTTCTCGCAATAAAACTGATGCCAGTGAAAGGAAGTTTTATGTGCTCTGAGTCATTAGCTAGTTTTCGTGCGTGAAACGTTCACACCATTTAGCAATGCTATGTATGTTTGAATACATGTTTCTTGTATTCCAATATAAGCGACTGTGTCAATCAACACTACGGAATGCATTATTTAACAGTGAGAATGTTACGTTAATTAATGAGAATCAACCTGCTAAAATATTCATGCATTCAACCACATTTATAAAGTGTGGTTAAATATACTCAAAAATACAAGGAATGAATTCAACCACACTTTATCAAAGTGATTAAACGTCTAATATGTGGTGCACCACACTTTTCAAGTTCACCTTAGACAAAACCCCTTAAAACATTGCCCTTTGCTTTTTCTTTGAGATTATTCAGCTTTTCGATTTTTTCGTGTGGGGTTACGCAGATTCTCCAGCTTTACTGTATGACATGGCATCCAATAGTCTACAGTTTCCTTCGTTTTGAGTTTGAAACATAACGGCTACACTGTACATGCAATAATGCGACAATACGACAATCTCTGCCTTGCTTTACTGGAAAAGCGACAATTATTATTATTATTATTTTTGTGGTTGTAAACTAAGCGGCACTGATTTTGCGCCGTCCTACCTTTGATAAATAATATAATTGAATTAAATATTTATAATATAAATACTATAACTAAATTATATTTAATAATACTATAGCTATTAGGAAGGAAAGGTGATTTCTTATTTTTTTTCTGCATATAAAAAATGGTTTAGTATATATGGAGAGAATAAGAAGAGGAAAGGGATGGGGTTAGCTTCAATGATCTTGATAGGAATGTACAATAGATGGGTTGGATAAACTAAAGCAAATCGAATTTTAGATTGAGTTAATTTTAAAACCGATAATGACTCAATTATATCCGGATATCCTGGGTCCAAATTCGAACAATATACGAAAATTTGGATATTGTACATAGTAAAATTATAAAATTTTATAAGTAAGAAACATAATTTTAGGATATTTTATGATATAAGTTTCAAAACAAATCATATCAATATAGAAATAATATAAGTTATGTCAAATATATTAATTAAATTTTAAAATATTATAATTTTTTATAAATTATTATAAAATATAAATCTCTTAAGGAATTATTTGACTCAGTTAATGAGAACCAAATGTATAACAAAGGAACAGAAAGGTATATTAAATCAAATTTCAAGTCTTAATCTCCTAATGAGTTTCTGACTAGTTGTTCAAGATTGGACGAATTATAAACACATATAAATCTTTTTTTGGTTACAAGAGGAAGGAAACAAATAAAAGCGAGACTAAACTCGCATGAATCCCAGGATAAGAGCTCATCCAACAATAATAACATGAGGAAAGTCAATCAGAAAACTAAATCCATTGTCTTAACACTATCTTTCTTAGTCATTAAATTTGTACAATAATTTGCTTCACCCAAAACATGAGTGATTGTTACAATCCATTGATGAGTCATTGTCCACAAGAATGACAGCACATTTATAGTAGCTATTTCATTTTTCATCCGCAATAAGAGCAACCGCATTAAGAGAATCAATCTGAATCTTGATCATGAAACATCACAACTAGCAATAAATTAAGTTGTAATTAAAAGGGACATGTTGCAAGAAGCATCATTGGATTATACGAAGTGGGTCGCGGTTTGGCCAGTTATTTGTACCTGTCCCTCTTGCTGGAAAGTTTTAAATTTTTTAATACTTGGACGGAGCTTGAATTGTCAGTGTGCCAGATGTTAATTATAAATAGACCAAAAGAAGCATACATGATTCAATATTATGGTGTGAACGATGTGTTCTTGACCAGTCTCCAATCACTACTTGTCTTTTTTGCCTTTTCCTTTTTCTTGCCAATTGATTACTACTTATGCTCTCCTTTCAGAAATATTATTAGAGTTTAATTTTTATATATTGATAATATCTAATTAATTTTTTTATTTATATAAATATTTAAATAATAAATATAAAACTCAATTCATCTTTAATAATATGATAATATAAAATTAAATGATAGTATTAAGAAGCTTTATACTGTCACTTATACTGTTATGTCCTTTTTTTATTGGTTCTTTAACTTTTCAATTGGACAAAAGACATACACTATTTCAAAGGGGCAAAAGAATGAAAGCAATTCAAAGAATGACTCCTTAATTATGAAGAAAGACCCCTGGTGTGTGCCGTGTGGTGTGGCAGTCAACCATGATAGCACGTGGATTCTTATATATACACAAGTTTAGCACATTAATTTTAAATATATTTACAATAAAAATAAGACTCATCAACTTCATTCAACATTTCAACATATACTGTGTATAAGAAAAATTCTTAGAATTATGCTTTTACAAGTTTTTTTTTTTATGAAAACATTTGTTTCCCTCCTGCAAAGAATTACTTTGGTAATAAACCTCGTCTTATTTAAGGCTTTGACGATACTATTGCAGTCGGTAATGATAAGGCTAAATGTCCATTTTTTTTAGAAATATTTTAGAAGATAATTGGTTGTTTGGCAACTGTTTTTGAAAACAGTTTTCAACTTTTAAAAATTATAAGCATAGAAAAACTCATTTGACTAATTGTTTTCTATATATACTAATTTTAAAAACAAAAAAAAACAGAATGTGGATTTTAAAATCAAAAAACAAAAAATAGATAGAAGATGTTTTTAAAAACAACTCAAAAACACGATGGCAATTTTGTGAATTTGGATTGATGCTTCTTCTATTCTCATCTCATGCCAAACAAACAAATATTCATATTTTGGTCATTTTTAACCTCACAACATCATATCAATAGGGAAATTGACAATGACCACATCGCCTTCGGTTTTCTTTAATCACTGCTACTACTTGCATCGGCCAGAACCACCATGTTGAGATCATCAACTTGCTACCCCCTTTCACAGCTCTTTTGTTACTGTGTGAGAAAGAGAGGCAAGAAAGCTTTGTCACTTCTAGAAAATCTAAGGTTGGAACTTGGGAAATCCTTAAAGTAGAGAAGAGTGAGGATGAAAGAAGAAATTAGAAGGAGGAGGAGGTTTGGCTCAAGTATGGTGTGGGAATCGGAGAACCTTGTCTCTGATAATGAATAAAAGTATTACCGAATGATTAGTTTGGTTTTTTTTTTCTAATAAATGGTATTTTAAAAAAACACTACGCCAAACACGTTTTCAATTTTTTATCACTATAAAATTGTTATGAAAAATAATTAAACAAACATATTTCTTGTTTTGTTGTTTTTGAAAATTGAATTTAAAATTATTTTGTAGAACAATTTTAAAAAACAATAAACATAAAACAGTTTCGAATAGGCTATAAATTAGTCCTCCATACATGTTTATTTAGGATTTTTTTTAAATAGTACAAATAGGCAAAGCCATACAGTTAAGAGTGATTGAGTGGCTCATATACTAAGAGTGATTGAGTGCACAAAATTGTAAGGATATTCAAGCATCTATTGAAGCTTGACAATAGTTAAAAAAACTGGGATAGATCACTTAGATACTAGAGATAGACTATAAGAAGTGATTAAACCGGAATAAATTGAGTTTGTATTCCTCTTTTTCCTATCTCTTACATTATTGCAATTTATATTTGATATCTTGATTCTTGATTGTCTTGTGTGTGACATTCTATTATCCACATTAATCTTAGTAATTCCTTTCATTAATAGTTTGATGAAAAGACTTAAAAAAAATAAAAAAAATCTTAAAGAAAAGATACTAAAAATTGTTGTAGTGAAAGTTTCGTGAATTTTTTTTTTTTTTGCTAAAAGAAAAACTCAATTCAGCCCCTTTTAAGTTTTGGAAGTTATTTACACCAATCAAAGCCTTGGGAAATTATACTAAGTTATGCTATGTGTATGTAATATTTATGAGATATTAATGTCGTCACAACTTGTTTATTATTGGATTGAGTGATGACTTATTTCAATGTGTGAGTTCAATATGATATTCATAAATATTATGTACACGTAACATTTTTTTGTATACCCTCCATTTTGTTATAGTAGAATATTAGCGAAATATTTAGGATATGAGTTATTAAGGATAAAAAAATATTTAATAAAAATATTTCATAATTTTGGATGAGGTGTCATATTTTGAAAATATTTTAGGATACTTTTCACCATTATAAATATAGTCATTTGTAATCAATAAATACAAGAAAGAAAAATATTAACATTAGTTTTTAGTCATTTGTGATTAATAAATACAAAAAAGAAAAATATTAGCATTAGTTTTTAGCCCAGGGTCTCTTAGTATATATTATCTTTAGTTTTTATTAATTTTCCGTAACAATTTGGTGTTCTTGTTTTGAATTCCTCCTCCATCATGTTTCTTCCATCCCCTCACCCACTGTACCAATCCTTAATTTTTCCACGCACCCTGTCACCCACCACCAACACCTGAGTCTTCTTCCACCATACCACATTCCGAGTTTCAAACTATTTCAACCACCATCACCTCCACTGCCCTACATAGGATTC
The DNA here is from genome assembly GCA_030441495.1 of Dalbergia oliveri. Taxonomy (NCBI): domain Eukaryota; kingdom Viridiplantae; phylum Streptophyta; class Magnoliopsida; order Fabales; family Fabaceae; genus Dalbergia; species Dalbergia oliveri. The sequence goes on from JAMLFY010000003.1 coordinate 43,244,672, forward strand.
CCCACTAGTTATGGCTTCAACAACACCATCCACTCACAAATGTTGTGGAGAGTGGAGACCTCCAGACCCACCGCCATCACCACCACCACCACCACACCTGTTACCAAATTCCCAAACAACAGCACCACAACCGACCCATCAACAACATCAACCCCAAAATTCACCTGCAACGTACACAAAGTCACAACCCAACCATCATCACATTCAAACCCAGCCGCAAATTCTCTAAAACAACAAAAGCAGCAGCAACAGCAAAAGAAAAAGAAGAGCAACGACCACACATATAAACTTCATCAACAATTTATACCACAGCATTTACACAATCCCAACCCCTTTCCACAAAAGCAACAACAATAGCAGCAACTGAAGAAGAAGCGCAAACCACATCCCCTTCCGGCGACCAACCATCACAGGTGACAATGGTGTGCCCTCCGAAGACAAGGAGGAAGAGCCACAATTCCGACCAAGCAACCGCGGATGCGTCTCCGCGCTCTTGTGTCAACGCCGCTGTCGATGTCAGAGAGAAGGACGGCGCCGGGGAGCGAGACGATGGACGAAAGCTCATCGCATCACCACCGTCGTTCGTGCCTCAGCCTCGCCAGCCATGGCCACCGCGGCCCCGTCGTGGTCTCTCTCTGCAAATCAACCTCTACCCACGCCGTGGCCTCACGTTGCGACTCCGCATCTGTCCTTGGACGTGAGGACGGCGAGCAGAGCTCGGGCACCACCGCCATGGGTCTTTAGCAACACATAGAAGAGAGCACTATTTCTAATGCTCAACGAAGCTCGTGGATTAGCTCAAATGAGGGAGTGCATCTATCAGTTCTCTTGCAAGTGGGCTACAAAATAATTTGTCCAGGAAGGCTAAATTAGTGGGCCAAATTTATTCTAGTCCAGATTTCCTATATTTTAAACAAGGGGATGGTAATGTTATGGTAGAATATTAGGGAAATATTCAGGATGTGAGTTATTAAGGATAGGAAAGAATATTTAATATGAATAATTTGTAATTTAAGGTGAAGTTAGGTTCTAGAATATCTTCTGGTATTATAAATGTAACCATTTGTGATCAATAAATGTAAGAAAGAAAAACGTTAATATTAGTTTTTAACTTATAGTTTCTTACTTTAGATTATCTTAGTTTTTATTAATTTTCCATACCACATTTCCTCTACACATTATAGAAGTACAAATTTAAATACAATCTTTGAAATCAATATACTTTCTTTTGGTCCACTGTCAATATAATCTCGTGTAAATATATTTTTCGTCAGATTCAATATAATCTGTGGAATTCGTATTGTAAGCAAAGGGACAAAAACCAAAAAACAGAATTAAAAAAAAAAAAGAAAGATCAAACAAGAGCCCAAATATTCGCCACGTTAAGTTAAGGAAAATAATATTTTAATATTTAAAAATGATATGTCACAAGGGAAAATTCACCGTTTAATATAATGATGATTTCCACTCATCCCATGTTTTCACTGGTATTCAAATAGCACTGTCCAAAATTAATTCTTGTAAACGGCTTGAGCGGAAATGGATTGGACCAGGTGGCTTCCACAGCAGGCGTGTTGTTTTGTCAACTTGGGCTTTATTTGACCTTAACTCCTGTGACCAATTCTTCGGCCTGTCTTCCCTTCCCAAGCTATTCCATGTGTCTTCATTATGAAACCACACTGTTCCTAGAGTAAAACAAAAAAATACATAGAAGTCTCAGATGAAACATGTGTATGAAACTCTATCCATGATGACATATGATATAACTCTAAAAAATAATTGGAAAGTTCTTTGGACAAGCTTCAAGAACTTTGAAGTACATGTAATTCAAATAACGGTTTGATCCTTTGATACGATGCACGTTTTCATACTACACATTTGGACCAATCAAAACATTTGGGGGGACGGCATTGGAATTGGAATTATGTTAAACTGCCGATATAAATTAAAACAACAACATTTATTCTTATTTGTACTATAAACTTTCATCATTGTAATCCTTATAAGGTTTTGCAAATCACATATCACGCAGAATTAACTGTTCAAATTTTAAAAGAATACACTTGGAAGGGTCGTTAATTCTATCAGCATAATTAGTTGAATGTTTAGTTTAAATAAATACTCTCATCAAACTTGTGAGTCACATATCAAAAAGTAAAGAGTAATATTATTTGTCCTTATCCTTTGTGAGACACTATGAACACTTTAATTTATTATTGGATAAGATTTATCCAAAACTAGTGGTAACAAGATTCAATTATACATAAAAGTGTGTTGGTAAACAAATAATGAGTATAAATAATGTTCTCATAAGTAAATTTTGTCATTTACTCTTTAGACAGTGAACCAATCAACTTGTTCTAATCATAATTTAACCCACTTGAATTTAATCTACGTTTAACCAAATAATTCACCGGATTCAAACCTGATCTCAAAATGCTATTGGAGCCGAGCATGTGAGTATTGCTGGGTTAGAGAGTGGTGTTATTATTATTATTTTTTTTCATATCTCATCTGAAGATGTTTGTTGTGAATGATACCAATCACCATGCAAATTAAGTTTAATTCGTAACAAATCCCCATGCTTTTCTTGCTTACCATTCTTGTTATACCTTTAAACCCATCTACTCCCTCTTCTCTTTCATTGCAAAGAGTGTTTTGCAGAAAGTTATTTGAAGCTGCAAAAGACACTTCTTATTTCTGTGCTTGTCTTGCACTTCCCATTTTGTTTTTCTTTATCATATGCATTTTTTTAAGCCTTTGAATCCCATGTGACTTTGGATTAATAGGCAAGATGGTGAGGTCTCCATGCTGCGAAAAAATCAGTGTCAAGAGGGGTGTGTGGAGTGCAGAAGAAGATGCAAAGATACTAGCTTTTGTCTCAAAGCATGGATCTGGTAACTGGACTTCTGTCCCCAAAAAAGCAGGTTAGACATTGTTCTAAAACAAGTCTTTGGAATCAATTATGTTATTTCTACACCTGACCTTCACCTAGTAATTATGAGTTGATTATTGATCAACTATGTGCACTGAGAAAACTGCTGTATGGTCAGAAATTTTGTTAGAATTTGGTTTCTATAATGATGTGGCATACTTATTAATTTCTATCAAAGATTCTGATATATAAAAGTTTTTTTTTTTTTTTTTGTTTCCTAATGTCACTAATTTCAACTCTTCTTAACTAACTACATGTCTTGCATTTGAGGCCATTCACACAGGGCTTAAGAGGTGTGGAAAGAGTTGCAGGCTTAGGTGGACTAACTACCTCAGGCCTGATCTTAAGCATGATAACTTCACACCCCAAGAAGAAGATCTAATCGTTAAGCTTCACGCAGCCATAGGTAGCAGGTGAATGATGTGGGCTAATTCTTCATCTAGGTCTTGCTTACTCTATTTGAATCTTCTATATAATATGAATTTTGTTGCCATTACTACTTAGTTAATGCTTTTAGAACTATTGCTTGGCTGTGTTTGTTCTCTGTGTGCCACACGATATGATACTGTTTTTTGTATCATTTTTGGAAACACCTTTCAAGAGACACCTTTAGGTGTTCTCTAAACAATGGTTCAGAATGAATCCGGACTTATATTAGCCAATCTTCTACACATTCTTTTCGGGCATTAGGATGATGGGGGTTTTAATATCTCTGTCACAGGTGGTCCATAATAGCCCAACAACTTCCTGGGAGAACTGACAATGATGTGAAGAATTACTGGAACACAAAGCTGAAAAAGAAGCTTTCACAAATGGGAATAGACCCTGTTACTCACAAGCCTTTCTCCAAGCTAATAGCTGACTATGGAAACATTGGTGGTTACCAGAAACAAAGTACCCGAATTGGGTCTGTCCACAATAAGGACCTCAAGAATGCAATCATGCTAAACTCAGTGCCATATCAGACCCTGCCACAAGAAATTAGAAGCATCAATAGCCGAACAAAGGAGTCACCAACATCCCCACCCAAAATGGAACCAACTGAAAACAGTATCTTATTTAACAGGAATCATAATGATAATGATAATAATAACCCTTCAATGGACCTTGCACAGCTCCAAGGCATGCCAATAGTGACAAATGCCTCAAAGTACATAGACATAGAGAATGAGACCATTCCAATTCCATCATCTATACTAGGGGAAGTGTGCCTGTCAACAACTTCATCACCATGTACTTCTTCTAATTGTTCCACTACACCACAAGAAGCCTTACCTGTTTCCTTCAGTTGGAATGACTTTCTTCTAGAAGATGCATTTGCACCACCTGCCGATAACCATGAACAAGGCATGGTTGGTGGTTTCATGTCAATGGACTTGGTGAGCCACATAGAAAATGTGACAAGACAAAGTTGGAATAAGAAAGAGTTCAGGTCACAGCAAGCAACTAGCAATGACTTCATGTTCCCATCATCATCATCATCTGATATTTCATTCGTAGAAGCCATGCTTGATCAAGAAAATGAGATGTATCTAAGTTTTCCTCACCTTATGGAGGAACCACCAAACTACTGAGCTCCTTTATTTATTTATTTTTGTCTAGACCACAGGGTATCCGCCTACTTAAGCAATTCCTTAAAGGGATAGGATTACTAGGCAGCAATTTCTCTCAAGTTTTAATTCCAACTTCCTCTTGTTTGATCACATAGTTCTAAATTTCGTAATAATAAAAGCTGGCAATAAGCTGTTACAAGTGCCTTCATTACCTAGTTGTGTACTCTGGACTAGCAAAACCATTATTCTGTCACTTGTTTTCAATATATTTATAATATGGGTGGATTTTCAGAAGAGTTTGTGAAGTATGTCAATAATGTCCCGCAATAGAGATGGGATGCCTGTCCAGCATAATGTGAATTATTCAATGCAAGAAATTGTTGTTATAATCTAGAGGATAGTATGATTCTGTAGGACTCCCAATGAGACATTAAGAACATCACCAGTAGAAAAATCTTACTATAAGAATATATAAGAACTTTTCACCATTAGAGGAAGTTTGGTTGGAAAGTAAAAATAAAGATAAAATTTCTTTGAATAAGTTTTATGTATAATTTATTATCTAAATTTTACCATATTTTTTGATTGATTATGATAATTTATCCCACAATTTTCATATAAAAAAATACTATATTTAATAATTTAAGATTTTATTTTTAACATACACTCAATATAAAATATTTTTACACTTGATGTGCTATGATCTCATAATAGGGTGATCATATTAGTAATTACATGAGATGTTAAACACATTAAATAACAAACTAATACATTGCTTTAAATTTTATTGTCTTTGAAATTCTGATGTACTGAAAAAAACAATACATTACTTCAATTAATACATTAATATAAGCATAATTTTTACGCAAACAATGATTATGAAAACATGATATATATTAGTCTTATTATAATAAAAAAAATTACAAAACTTCTAGTATGATGAGTGTTATTTTTTAGCTACATTATTTCAACATCAGTTAATTCTTTTACTACAAGTAAAAAGAGTTGATTATAAGCTAACGGATTGTAAAGTAGGATGGAAAAGTGTTAGGGGTTAACTATACTTGGATCACTTAGTGGGATTCATATATGATGAAAGTTATTGATCTATGTGATTAATCAGTATTTAAATCCTGGGAAGTGTATTTGTTGGGAGAAATTAAGCTTAAATATTCCATTAAATTAAGAAATGTCTACAATTTTCATATAAAAAAATTAATCCATCACTTTTATTTTTCAATTTCTTATTTTAAATCCAATTCATCAAGGGTAAATAATCTTTCTATCTATAGTGATTCTCAAATTCCCTTAGTGGGTAATGAAAAATATTATGTATAAATATTGAAATGCAATATGTTTTATTTACTATTAAATAGCCTCACTCTCACAGTAGATTTTTAATATCAGAGAGTTAATTATAAAAATTTCTAGGATTTTTTTTTTGTATTTTTTTGGTACAATATAGAATTTTTTTGTTTTTTGTCCAATGGTGATGATAATTTACTTTGTTTGTTGGGGGAATGGGGAAACCTATATAACGATCCAATTCCAATTTGGAGGTAGAAGACGACGACGACGACGACGATAGCAGTATTAAAGAAAGGGGAAAAAACACAGAAGAAGAAGAAGAAGAAAAAAAAAAAAGCTGGTTCCCTCCAAAAATGGTGGCAATCTCGCTCTACAGAGGAATCTTCACCGAGCACCTGATGTACCTCGTCGATGGCTAATGCCAAACCACAAAATCTCTCTCAAGGACTTCAAGTCCCTCTTAGCTCGTCGCTCCAAAGCACTCTCTCGCCTTCACGCCACCACAACCACCATCACCGCCACCACCACCGCAAACCCTAACCCCAACCCTAATCCTAATCCTAGCTTTGATCCTATCGCTGCTGCCGCACAGAACGGTTCTCTCGGTGTCCATTCCGAAGAACCCGCGAATTTCCCCCAACAACAACAACAACAACCATGGCGAAGGGACTTCGAGCAAGGGCGAAGAGGGAGGAGATCGCAGAGAAGCGGAACTCGCCGGTGGTAGTTGTGGTTCCATGAAGAAACCGGTTGATGATGGAGGATCCGATTTGTTCGTGGATTCCAAGAATGTTTTCGTTTCGGAGAAAGCACCTGAACCCGGAGATGGCGGTGCTGCATCGATGGAAAAGCAGAATGAGCCTGTAAGCTTCCGATTGCTGCGTGATCCGTGATCGGTTTTAGTTTTCGTGCTCTTGGAATCGCGTTTGGGTGTCAATTTTTAATCATTTGGTTTGTGAGTGTTTTGGGTTAGTTTCGCAATAATTGTTGATTATAATTTTTTGAAAAAAAAAAAATGCAATTTCTAATCCTACAATTTAAGCAAATTCAGATATGCTGTAAGTGATTCTTGCGCTATGTGTGTTATTCTGTGCTTCTGCCGATGAAATCAGCTATGTTTCAGTGTGATTTTTTGTGCTTGCTTTGTATTGGCTTATTTTGTGTGTGTGTGTTTCACTACCTAAAAAAAAAAGGAAACTTATTTCGTGTTCATAATAGTTTTTAAGTTAAAAAAATGCAATTTTTTTCCTATAATTTAAGCAACGTCGAATATGCTGGAAGTGATCCTTGTTCTCTGCTTTCACTAGTGATATCGGCTATGCTTGTTTACAATTACTATGTGTTTTTGTGCCAGGTCACTGGCAATGTAGATCTGCTTAGTGAAAAGGAGAAAAGGAAAAGGGAAGTGGAGGACAAGTTACAAGTTTTGAATGCAAAGAAACATAATCTGGTGTTAGTGTTGAAGCAGGTGAGCTATGGTTTGGATGCAAGCTCTCTTGATCTGTTTGGATTCTCTGTATGCAACTATGCACGTATTCTTGTGTTTTGTAAATGATAGATTTTGGCTATGTTGGTTGGCAGATCTTGAATGCAGAGGAAGAGTTGAAGAGGCGAAGTAGTATGCAGGGGGTTGCAATGCGTGGCCCTTCTGTTCCGCTTCAAGCAGAAGGAATGAATGATACTGGTTCAATGACCAGGCATATGGCTCCAAGGGTGGGCTCTGAGGGAAATCTTCTTGGTGATGTTGAAGGTGGTGAGGCCGATGATCTCGCCAACCACAATATGCATGCTCGCCATATGCTTCGGACAAGTAGCATGTCACCTTCTTCAGAGTCCCCTCTTAGGAGGACACCTGCTGTTCAACAGAATGTGGTAATGTGTTACAATTAGTCATGTTGGTAATGTGTTTCAATTTTTCTAGGTGTTTTTCAATTCATCTCTATCTATGTGTTTTTGCTGGGAATTGGTCTCATGATTGGTGCTTTTGGCATGATTCCATGAATATGTGAATTATAGGCTGCATGTAGGAGGCTTTACTATGGCTCACTGGCTGGAGTTATGTTTATACATGCCACTAACTAAACCTACAGACGCACTAAACGTTAAATGGTACCAGGTGTACTGTGCAGCGGATTTAGCCCCACTAATTGTATACAGCAAGGGTTGGATTTAGTACTGAAATTTGTTAACTATGTATTATATGGAATTTAGGGGTGAGAGGTGTAAATGGAATTTACGATCATGTTTCATGTACTCTGTCAGTCTGTTGTACTTTAGATTCTCATGATGCTACATCCTAGCTTGTATTTGTAGAGAGTATGAACATACATATGCTTTTGTATTTAATTGCCTAGGTTGCATCAACATTTCAATGGTCTGTTTCTCCTTTTTAAGCTGGTTACTAAGTTTAACTGTAACTGTATACCTTGTCACACATCTACATGTCTCACTGCAAGCAATATAGATTATATTGGAGCAGCTTATGTCCTATTCAACTGAGTATATGAGTAAAGATCAAGTTGGAAGTGAAAGAGCCCAATTTAAACCCATAAATACTGTATTACCTTGAGTTGTCCTGATATCCTGTTGTCCAATCGTATGTATGATATATTAATGTTATTACATTTTCTGTTAAGGTTTCACATCCTTCTCGAGCAACTTTAGGGGCCACTGGTAGTCCATCACGTTTTGCTGTATCAGGACATCAGGGGAATCCCACAAACCTGCCTTCAGTGTCTGTATCAGGAACTTACATTGCATCATCCCCTTCCCCAGCAGCATCTGGTGGTACTTCTGTTTTCAGAGATGCTCGGCAGCCAAGTCCATGGAAGTAAAAGGTCTCTTCTTCTTTGTGACGATATTGATATTTCGTCATTCATAATTTCTGTACTCTGGTTGCTGTATATAATTTTCGGAATGAGCAATGCTAGGAAGAACTCTGTCCCTGAGTAGCAAGAATTCTACGTGTTTTTTTGTTTTCCACTTGGAAAGAAGAAAATTGAAAGACTGCTTATCATGATAACATCCTGTGAAATTCTTCTATTTTATTGCTTTGTTGAACAGTTTAGTTATGACATACTCATCCATGAAAACATTGCAACACGAATATTTTAGTGGGGCATAACAACAGGTTTAAGCCCTAAATTGAAACAATATCTGAAAGAATCGAAATACCAGAGCTGTACCGTTATAGTGGTCTGAATTCAGCATTGCTATCATCTGAGATCCATGTATCCAAAAGCAGTTGGTGAGTGTGAAAGCAAACTGTGATTCTGGATAAATTTACTGTTAAGAGTTTGAATAATAAAATTGCTACTTTAAGGAAGAATTTACTTTTATTATCCCCGAATTCAAAATTGTGCAAGTAATTATTAAGAGAGAGAAAAAACATCGGAGCTACATGTAACATGTTCCCTCTATTATGTTTTGGGCCCCTATGCCGGCTGCAAATGCTCAAATAGGACGGGTTATGGACTGATAGTTACCATTTACCAACGTCTGTCTAGCCCTTTCTTTATCGAATCAAATATATGCTGCAAAATTAGTTTCCCGATTTTGGTTGTTCTATGTGATGGATGCAGGTTTTATGATTGAGTCATTCATAGCAAAAATTAAATGAATGAACTCTCTCTGCTCTTTTTACAGCTATATATGTATTTTTCGGTATTTCTTAGATGAAGCTGCTTTTAATATATTCAAATGTTTTAACACACGTCGAGTAATTGTTTTTAATTACTTCGAAAATATTTCTAGTGTCTAACGAAGTATGCGGATTTTCCAGATCAGAGAGGAACCGAACATCGCATGGTCATCAATTTTTGTCGTATTTTAGAGGGTTTTTTCGGCCTTTGGCAGCTTTGTTCAGTGTTCAATTTTGGACCTCAGTTTCGGCATTTGTGGATAGTCCTTTTTTCCTTACTTTTAATCAGAGTGGCTATTCATATGATGATCTGCTATTTATGGTTATAGGTGGTTCTAGGAGTGGCTAGCCATATGAGACGATGTAATGAGAATGGGAAAGTTTATTATACATAGAATGGGCAAAAATGATAACTTTGAAGCATGAAATCATCAAGCGTGTCACCTTGAACATAATTTAGAGACGAGTAATGTTATTTTGACATTAAAATAAACATTAATATGATTAAAAAAAAAAAGGAAGAAGAAGAAGAAAAAGACATTAATTAAGAGTAAATATTAGAGACACAAAAAATCTTGACCCTATCCTCCATCATAAGATCCAATACAATCCAAGCAATTTATGAACTACAAGATCCAATCCAAACTTTTTGCGATTATGATCGATTTTCGATTTTATGAACAACAAGATCCAACCCAAATTGTTTACAATTTTTATTGATTTTCAATTTGGATTGGAATGGTTTTAATGGTTTTGATTGGATCGGATTGGATTCAAACACCGGGTCTTGCGCTGGTAATCAAATCAGCGGTCACGATACCCACAATTGCAATAAGTTTGCGATCACAATTTAAAATATATTGCACTCTTGATGTCTACATATCTTTATACCAAGATAGCGTTACTCATCACTAGACACAAAGGTTAATCACGGCTTCTCGGCAGTATACTCTGGGTTCATTCCAAAAAGAAAAATCATTACACATATATGGAGCTTGGTTCCACCACGTTACCAGCTAAGCTCACCTCAGCCATCTTCCTCATCAGCAAATCAGCCTTGCCTCGAACTCTGGCCGATCCCCTCACAGAAAGATCAGCCAACGCCGTCGAGAATTCCGGCAACATCAGAGCCTCATTGATGCATCCTTCGGAGTCATCAAAGAGGCGAAGAAGTATATCAGCCGCACCTTCCTTGCTCAACAAGGACCTCCCTTTCAGCACACTCAACATGGCACTCATTATCTCGTTATCACTTCTCTTGAGACCATTCAGCCCTTCATCGAACCTCGCAAGGAGGCCAAGAGCAGCAAGAGAAGTTGCAGCCAAGTCCTCACTCTCAGTGCTCTTCACAACTCCAAGCAGCACAGGAACTGCACCTGCTCTCACGGCCAAAGTGCAGTTCCCATGGAACTGAACAAGCTCAGCAAGAGAACTCAGGAGGTGGTGGTGATGAGCATCGTCAGAATATTCCTTTTCATGAAGAGAGGCTTCAATGGCCTTTACAAGCAACTGAACAGTGCCTGCAACACCGAATTTGGCCTTGTTTTTGTCATGCATGGCCAAGCTGCAGATCAATGAGGAGGCCAGTTTGGAGGAATAGTCAGATGATGGGGTGGTGGTGCTACAGCAAATGCGGGAATTGAGGTGGTGAATGGTTTGCATGTCGGCAAGAGAGTGCTTGAGATCAGGGTTGAGGGAGAGGTTGAAGAGGGTTAACGAGGAAAGGGTTTGGATGGTTGGGGAGGAGGAGGTGTTTGTGAGTAGTGTGGAAAGTGTTTGGAGAGCTCCATCTGTTTGAGCCAGCAAGGTTCTGTTTTGGGGACTGACTTTGGTTATGGAAGCCAGCGTTTGAAGGGCTTTCTCCTGAACTTCAAGCTGGGAATCTGATGATTGAGGAGCCTGCAGCTGGGAGAGGCATTCACTGATGGTGTCAAAAAGCCTAGATGATGATATTGATATTGATGATACTGATGATGATGACATCTTCTCTAGGATTTTGATCTAGGTCAACCAGAAAAGTTGTAGTGTTTGTGAACTAACTTAGCTTTAAACGTAAACTGTACACATCTTGGCTCCTATAAATTAGGTAAAGGGCAAACAGGATACAAGAACGCATATGTGTTTTAATGTTGATAATTTCAATGTTTTCATTAACATTGGTAAGTGCTCCACTTTCTTAACATTGGAACATTGGAAGGCACATCTTTGTCCCTTTCCCGCCCGTGGCAGGGAACGGGGAACATATATAGGAGGAGTATTAAAAGGGCAGGATCTCCCGTGCAGATGAAAAATAAATCTGCAGCGTAAAGATCTTAACTTGCCAAATGAATAGATAATTGTATAATGTGGGGTCCACCAAGTGGTAGATTTAAAATGTGATTTGAACTAATCATGTAATTATTAAGGCCGCATTTGTTTCATGTCTTAGGACATAATAGACAGTTTGTATTTATATGATGTTTGGTGGTGGAGACAGAGTACGAGGACAAATATATTTTTTCTTGGATAAAAATTTTCTATCTTTATCTCCAAAAATGAGATAGGATACGAAGACAGAAATTTAATATTTTTTTTTCCAATAACATCTCTTAGGTAGTAACCTGGTGGTGGTCAGCGGCCAAGTAGGTCAACAGGCAACGGAAAGTCAATGTCGGTCAACGCTCAACAGCCACAGCGATGGTCAACGTCTGGGGTACATATGTCTTTTATTATGTATTTGTTATATTGTTCGTGTTACCAAACAAAATATGGATAACGTTCTAATGTCTTATCTCACAACCAAACACAGTATTTTTTATGTCTCTATCTCCTGCTCTATTGTCCATTTCTTGTCCAAGACAATAATCTTAGTTGCCTTCATTCTGTCACTGCCAACCTCAGCCAGCCTTGGCCCCATGAGCCTAGAACCACCGTTGACGACCGGCATCTTCTTCATCAGTTGCAAAGACCACCACAGTTCTCAGCCTCTGCCAGTCGCGTCCGTCACCATTTACCATCGCAAACACCACCACGCAAACCACCTTCTCTGTCTGCCCCCTTCAACCATCAACGCAAATACTTCACCACTGTTCCCCTTTGTTTTTGTTTTTGTCTGTCATACACTACAATAGTGCCGGTCGCGGTGCCTCATTGCCACCGTGCAAGCCACACGTGGACGTCGAGTGTTGCGGCATCGACATCGCCACCCCCACCTCTCTCCTTTGTTGTCACCGCCATGCTCCCTCTCCCACCATCACACCACTACCCCATGGTGGCATTCTTAATTTTTTTTTAAATATTTGAGACAAAATGTCTCAACCGCCCACATGCAACAGTACAGTACAAAATCGCATCATAAAAACAAAATGAACTACATTTAAGCCCACTTGCCAATCTCAATGTTTTCTCCCATCATTTGTTTGCTTCTTATTTTGGACCAAGAGTAAACATGTTATTTTTATACCAAACCACAATACCAGAGGCTGCACTTTGGAGCCATTATTTGGTAGATTTTGTCCCATTTTTGCAATTTGTTGGTCAAGATTACAGTGTTAATGTTTGGTATCTTGGACCATGAATGATGAAAAATTGTGAATGCCTTAAACGTGATATTTAGGCAACAACATCAATAATTCTTTGTGACATGGTGGAACTGATGGGGCAGGCTGCGGTGTTGGCCATGGAGCTAAGGGAGACAGGGCATGGCGGCAAAGGTAAGGAAATGGAGGATGGAGGAAAGAAAGTTGAGAAAGGGAAAAAGGAACAAGAAGGACAAAGAAAATAAATATTGGGCTTTTTTTTTATCCTGCAATAAATTACCACACTTAAAAAGTTATTAGAGCCAAAATAGATGTTGACTTAACATGACTCACTTTTGTTACCATCCACGCGTGCTTTATTCATTAGCCCAACTCATCTTTATTTTGCAGATAAAAAATCCATCTACACGAGTAAGCACCACATTGAGGAACCAAATAATACACATATTAAAGAAAATAAAAAAAATCTTGATAAATATAAAAAATTATATAGGTTAATAAAATTATTCTTGTATAATCATTACTCATCTTGATAAACATATTGGTTACTTAACTACCACATTTATATTAAAGGTATAAATAAAAAAAATTAATGTTACATAGATATTATAAATAAACAGCTATTTTGAAACATCAAAAAGTCAAAAAATGACAATCACAACTGGAAATTAGCGATACACCACGAAGGTTATAGAAGGATATGGACCCATGAAAATATGACAGAAGTACCAATTGGATGAAACGATTTTTCACACGTAATTTAAAAAAAACAAATGACAACTGTCGATATACTCGTAGCGATGCTTGGTGCTATCATGCCCCATATGGCACACACCAATTTCGAGAATATACCGACTCATGGATATTTTTTCCAAGCCCGTCGAAACCCATTGGCCTACGCTTCCATGCCACGTGGCACGAAGGGGACACCAATGGGTGGCCGACGTTTTTTTTTAGTATTTTATTATATATTTATCATTTTGATGGGTATATTTATCGGTAACCCACATATATATAGTTCATAGAATCCCTCTTCTTTCTCATTCTATAACTTCTCTCTTCTCATCACCACCACCTTTTGTCTTTATAATAGATTTTATGATTATATGAATTGTATATAAATATTAAGTCGTGATTGTTTAAATATGTTTGTTATGTTGTTGTTATTTAATAATGTCTTTGGTTGTTGAATTCATTGATTAATTGATGATGGAAGCTCCTAATTTAAACGGATATGCTATCAAAATTTTGTGAACTTTTCTTATGCAAATATAATTAAAAGTAATTGAGTTAAAAACATTTAAATAAAATGTGTTTTAAAGTAATAATGTGATGTTAAAAAATTATAGGATTTAGGTTACTTGCACGCACAATGTTTTCTTCAAACTGATCATGAATGTATGATAGATTGCATCCTAATAGAAGGGGATCAAATTGGAATTCTATGATGACAATGAAGAATTTATAAGGGTAGCATGTCAAACACAATAGTTCATTAATGAAGCAAAAGTTAAGTGTCCATATAATAAGTGTAAATGTATGAAGTATTTTAGATGATGATACCATAAGGGTTCATTTATACAAGTTGGGGTTTATGCCTGACTATTAGATTTGGACTAAATAGGGACGTAATTAATGCATGGAATCAATCATTGAAATCAATCACACCAAAAGATATGCAAGTTATGATCTACTTATTATATGCAATAATGTTTTAAACTTACTCTTTATTTATATATGTAATTATATCTTTCATGGATTGTGTAATTGTTAAGATATGGGTAAAGACAAAAACCAACTTAAAAATGTCAATTTATCCACTAGTACCTCCACGACTAGGGCCACCACCTCCACTACTTTCCCTCCCCGGCCTCCCCTGCCACCATCTACACCACCCCACCACCACCCCTTGCTTTTGATGTTACCCACTCCTTGGTATGTTGGCCCTCCACCTTCACCCTAGTCCTAGTCACATCATCCAGTAGCCCCATCCCATCCTACCTGGCTGAACTCCCAACACCACATCTCATTCAGATCCATGCTTCCTCAAAACCTTCTATTATCTTTGTCATTTACGTAAAGACTTGGCTTTAATTTTCTACTCCTCTACTCTAGTATTCAATTAAGGGCTTTGTACATACAAATTCTATGAATCCTATATTATTTCTCTTGCATCATGCAAACACCAAAATGATAATGCATATTGTTTGAATGATATGAATTAAAATTACTTTTGGATTTGTAATTCCTAAAAAGGACTTTTTTTTTTATAACATACTTGTACTATTTACTTTCAACTTGGAGAAGGGTAAACATGACAAATAAAAAAAAATAAAGTTTATTTTGAAATTTGTGCAAGATCAAAACGCAACTGAAAAGCAACAAAATGTTGCTTTAGGTGAGAGAGTAGAAGTAAGAAAGTCGTTGATCTACCATGAGTTCGAAAACACCAAACATAAAATCAACTCATGTTTTTAAACGTGGGTTAGAACTTCAGGACACCAAACCAAACACCATAATGGCTAAGAAATAAAAAAACCAACATATGGATTTAGCAAAATCAAAAATATAATTTGAGTTTAATTTCTATGCACTAGTGTAATTTTTTTACTATTATCCAAATAATCATTAACACTCACTAATTAAAAATTCATATAAATAAATGATTTGATTTGATGATAGTGTGAAAAAATTTACATTATTCAGTACATTGAAATTAAACTAATAAATTATTGATAAATAATGTTATTTTAACACTCAAAAGTAACATCTCATTAGGACATCACTCATTACCATGGATATGATGCATTAGTAAGATGGGTGCGGCTCACCCTTACATCCAATGGTGATGATGCAATGGTGTCATATTGGGTGTCAAAACAACATTTTTATTTATAGATAGTATATGTTGAGCATTGGCGTGTGGTTCAGGGAATGTTTTGATATTCATGGGAATCTAACAATGGGAATAGATTCCATATTTGGCTAGGATTGAAAAATATTTCCATTTAAAAAGTTATATTTCCATGAATAAAAATGAGCTCATTTTTATTTCACCCTCTCTTATGTGAATGTTGGATTCTTATAGGAAGATAATGTTTAGAAAATAAAAAAACTAAATTGCCCTGAAGCCTAAACCTTGAACAACTATCACAATCATTGGAAACACAGAATCAAAAGAAGGTCGACATTGCCAACCGATAAAAAGACTACCTTCAGGATGAAGGCAAAACACCCACAATTACATGACAAACCATCGCCATTGACCACTGTCATGTAAATCAAGATTGGACCACTACAGTCAGACCAAACCACCACCGATTGAAGCGAACCAATGGTGTTAATACCATTTTGTCATGAGTATTTTTGGAAAAACAAATTGTATTCCAAGGATACTATTTGGTATTTATTTGCATACCAAACACTCTCTATTCATTAAGAATGTTTACATGGAATAACTTTCCTAGATATAGTATTCAGGAATAAAAAATCATTTCGCGATCCACACACCAGTAAAGTGTGAGCTCATCTCATCTTCCAGATTATTTTTTACTATTTTTTTTTTAGATAATGACCTCCAACATTGAGCTAAAATATATTATTATTAATGATCTCCAACATATTTAATGAACTTTCAAACATTTGTAATAAAACTAATTTCCAAATAATTCATTTTATGTATTTAACTGGTTTATTTTATCGTTAAAACAGATTATATCAGCAATTATTTATTTCAAAATATGCAATTTACTTATGGTGAAATCTATTCATTAAAAAAAAAAAAACTAATGGTGAAATATTTTGAGTCCCTTGGTTATTTATTTATTTATTCATACCTTTGGTTATCCTATGTTTCAGAACAATGAAAACAGGAAAAGATTCCGCGCTTTGTCTACATTATGATTTGAATAGGAGACAATACTCTTCAAATTTTAGCTTCGAATTATTAACTTGTTTGTCGGGGTTAACAATTTACACTGTTCATCATAAGATGCAATTACTTGTCGACAAAATACATATTCCTTTTGAGTCTTGCCCCATCCTGTTAATTAACATTGGAGACATACACAACAAGAAACAAATAAAACGGACTGAAGATTTGAATTCAAGGTCCAAACAAAATAATGCGGAAAACACAACACAAGAAATGCGCAATAATTTAGTATTCCTTGAGGATAGTCTTTTGCCGTTTTGAATTTGGAATCTGAATCTCTTGCCTAAGCTATGAAACAAATACACTTATGTGGACACGGGTCACGATATTATATAAATATAAGACATATTAAAGTTGAAAAATTATATGACATAAATATGTTATATATATTACTAAAAATTAGAATAAAGTGATATATTAATCAAAATATTATTTATATAAATTTCATATATATTTTATTTTTTTATAAATCATAAAGTTACATATTATTTTTTTATAACTTTGTTTATATTTTGATTTTTCATGATTGAGAAAGAAATAAGTAAATTTTATAATAATATATAAATATGTATAATTCAATATATCATATAAAATCTGACATACAACACATTTAATGCGTAAACATAATATTCAAATAATGTGTCCGTGATTCAAAGGTTGTAAGGCTACTCCTCACTCCTGCAAAGGTGAATCATTGCCTCCGAGTTCCAACACCTGCTCCTTTTGCAATGCATCTCCTATAAATCTGTTCAGCACATTGTCTTCGTATCAAAGCAACTTTTCTATTTGGCCCATGATAAGAAAGAAGTTCCTGTATGTTTCTAGATTATTATTATTTTATGGCATTCATCACAATAATATAACACGTGACACCATATAATAATATAGAGCATATTAGCATAAAAAAATATAGAATATATTGTTAAATTGGAAATACTGTTAATTAAATAATTACAAACTTGCATGAATTAATATTAGGAGTATATTATAAATTTTCCAATATCAATTGGTTGAAAATAGAAACATTTTTCAATTTTATTTTTTGGGTATAAAATAATCTTTCAATGTTATTTTTCAAGTCATGTCAGAACTAAAAGGGGTCGTTTTTTTTGTTTGGTCTGGGAAACTAGTTGGGAACCGCCCTTTATACACATGCTGGACTAGTTGGGCCACAATTTTCGAGAATAAGCCCTTTTTCCTCTTAATAAGCTCCATAAAGATAAAAATAGAAGAGGGAAAAAAATGTCAGTTGACTTTAGTCTCTAAAATTAGAGTAAATAACTCATGTGTTATTTCAAGGAAATTTTGTAAGGCTATTTGGTTATTTAAAAATTGAAATTAAACTTATAGTCCTTCAAGATTTTAATAATATGACATATCATTATATATATATATATATATATATATATATATATATATTTTTAAATACTAATGGAATTGCACATTGACTTGTTATCAAGATGTTAAATGATACATATGTTATTGAAGTAGAATGAAATTTAAAATGACTTATTTTGGTATTTGAAATTCACAAAATGAATAATTTAAATATATATTATAAGTCATAAAATGATTTATTCTATGCTATTTTCAACAAAATAAGTGTAATATATTCAAAAACATAATTTTGCTTGCATTTATCATTTTAATGGCATATCTTCATTGCATTATGCCATTTATGTAAATTCACTAATGAAAAACTAATAATAGACGAATGTATCTATCATTTTCAATTTTGAAGGCACAAAATTTATTTATTTTCTTTGAGAAAAAATAGTCGTGACAAAAATCTTGAAAAACAAATAGGGTATTCACTCCTAAAATTATATGTGTAATTCGCTTTCAATAATGGATCTAAAAAAAACTTGGATAATAGAGACAAGAATACTACATAAACATAACATGAAATTTTATATAATTTTTATTTTAGTGTGTGGTCAAATAAATAAATAAAGTAATGGGGAAATATATATATATATCCTCTTCTAAAAAAAATTCTAGTTTATGCAAGTGCATCCATCTATGTTCACTCTAGTTCCTAAAATAAATAAATATCAATTTATTCCTAAAATTGTAAAATGTAATTCAAATTAATCATTTTGATAATTTAAATCATTCTTCATGATTATCGGCACATAGAATAACCTAAATCACTTTTTACAATTTTAAAGAGTAAATTGATTTTTTTTAATTTTAATGAGTAAAATAAAGCATATATACAATTTAAAGGATAAAAATGAACATTTAATTGAAAAAAAAATCTACATAGGTATTCTTTCTAGGGCTATTAGCTACATATGTATTGTTTTTGGGTATTTGCTAGATTATGCTGTTTTTAATGGATTCGAATTTTTTAAGAAGCGTTGAGTGATTGTTTTTAATTGCTTTGAACAAGTTTCTCGTGCCTAACGAAGTAGGCAGATTTTCCAGATCAGACGAGTTGCACGTCGCATGGACTGGTCATCCATTTTTGTTGGATTTTATTTAAAGGTGTTTTGCCTTTGGCAGTCATGTTCAGTGTTCAATTTAATTTCAGCTATTGTGGATTTTTGAAAATTATTTTTTAAATTAGAGTGGCCACTCATACGATTTTGAGCTATTTATGAGACATATGAAAACGATGTAATGAGAATGATACCATCATATCTCTAGATCATGCCTGAGCGTGAGAAATGTGACAAGTATAGCTGTACATATAAAAATGACATAATTAATGTTTTTATATCTAAAGTGAAAAGGGATTAATTAGTGAAATAATTCATTCGTTATAGAAATATTGTAGTACATGCACCACCATTTGATGCAATATTTTTACCTACAAGAAAGCTTATTTCCCTCCAAATGACTCGTTCATCACCTTTTTTTTTATTATAATCTGCTCATTATAATTAAGAAATACGAGCAATGTTTTTGGTCATATTGTGTAACAGAATTGTAAACGCCTCTTTCTACCTCCATTATTTGAGGTTGTTAACATATATGTTAACAAAAATCAGTAGAGAGCTCTAATAAATTTCCAAAAACACCATCACTTAAGCATATAATTGTAATACTTTAACTTCAGAGCAAAGCCTTATTTTATTTTCCAACCAAAATATCAAAGGCGAATTAATCTCTTATAATATAAAAATATTTTTAAAGTCCCTCACTATTTAAAATGTATAATACTTTTATTTCTCTATTAACCCTTCAATAGTATGCACCTTAAATGGTTGGCTGAGGCACACTTTCGAGTCTTATTAATTTGTGTTAAGAAGGATTAGACCACCAAGTCAGCTTTTCACTTATGGGCACTTATGGTTATGATTTTTAAAGCAGAAATGTTTTATTGAAAAATTAAAGTTTTTAAGTTATTAACATATTCAATATATTGGAAGCATTAAAATTTTTTATTATTGGAAACCCTTTACTTATATATCATTCTTATTTGTGATAAATATTTATGTGAACATTTGCTAAGTCTAAAACATGCTCCAACCATAGATTGTGACTAGATTTTTCTTTATTTAAATTTATTATTTGACAAATTAATTATTATATTAAAAATATAAAAAAATAGAAGATAATAATAATTAAAAATTTATATACGAGTAATAAATAAATTAGAATAAATATTTTTTTACTCTCATTGCACATAAATATTTCTCTAATCTTTATGGACCTATCATAGAACAATGGTTAGAAAATCCTATTTTATTTATAAAAAAATCTTGTTAATTTGTCCCCAGTTTTGGTATTAAAGTGAGATTTGTGTGTTAACTACTTTATGCGGTGAGGTTTGGTCAGTGCCCATAATCATACGTAAGCAAGAATCCAGATCAAGTCAACGGTCAAGGACTCCTCGTGGCGAGTCCCACACGCCCTTTGTCGTCATCCAGGGTGGGTGGGCAACTGAACTGAATGCAAATCAAACGGCGCTCGGCTCAATAGACACATCTCACCACCGCACAAGTCTCCATCCACTCCACAGTCATGAAACCAAACTCTCCCTTCAGGATTACCCGCATTTATTATTCACCTTGCTGCTTCATTCCTGTTTCAAGAAAAAAATAAATAAAAAGGCAAAGCTTTAAACCATGTATCTCATTGTTTGTGTGAGATGAAGTCAGCTTATTATGGTCATAAAATTTTTTCTAAAACTCAATTTGGTCCCTCAAAATTATAGCAAAAGATAAATTAATTTTTTAAATTTAAAAAATCTCATATTAATCTCTTAATTTTACAAATAAAACAAATTAGTTTCTATATAAAATTTTCATTTGAGTTGTGTCATGTTAACTTACTCATATATAATGTTAACTTATTTATATATATTATTAATTTTTTATGGTAGTTCAACTTGCTTCACATTCTTTTATACCTTCTTCTTTATCATGTCTTTCATCATAGCTTTTCCTAGAAGAAAATTTTGATTTTAAATTGTCATTTATTTTGTATAGAATATAGAAGTGAAACAAGTTGACTAATCGTGAAAATTAATAATACACATAAATAAGTTAACATAATACGTGAATATTTTTTAACAGTTTAATAATAATTTGATGAAGGGACTAATTTGTCCTTATTTATAAAATTTGAGAACTTATATAATATTTTTTTAAATCTAAGAAATTAATTTATCTTTCACTATAAATTCAGAGACTGAAATGAATATTTAGTTTAAAATTTTATAATGCTATTTTTTTTTTATAGATTTTTCTAACCAATACTCAAGAGAGAGAAGTTTCTAAATTTCAAGCAATATATTAAAAACTTAAAAATCTATCTTCTTGATATAAATCTGCGCTTTTTTTTTATTCTTAACCATCTTTAAAGACACTCGTAGGATTATTTTTGGTTTGATTTGTAACAACTTGACATATTATTTACCACTTTTCTTTTCAAAAACAAATGTGTTGAACTGCGAATAGCAAAATACAAAAAATAAAAATAGGAGGAAACGTCAAATTGTATGAGTGTACCTCTATCTGATTGATGTATGTCCCCTCACAAATCCAAACCCAACCAAAACACAAAACAAGAATAGGCACAAAAGCTTGTTTTCCCTTCTCTCTTACCATTCCATTCGCCCAATAATCCAGAATGCCGCACCGCCCCACCCAACAACACCAACAATTAGCATCACCAGAACCCTATCCCTCTTCCATAGTTGGTGGTGGTTCTACTCCAACAAAGCACCCCAAACCCACCTTCACAGCCACCACCTCTTCTCACCACCCAACAACACCAAACCCAGATCTCATTCAACCCTCCAAGCCTTCTTCTTTCATGCTCAAACACTTGTCAAGCCTGAACATAATTAGTCACAAACCACGTGCTCCCCACAAACGATCACAAACCAACAATAATAATCACCCTCCTCAGCCACCACCACCGCCACCTCCTCCTCTTGTTGACACCCATTTTCTGCAGGCCAATGCCATGGCATCCTCTGCCATAGTTGCTACTGCACCAAAGCTTATTGCAAAGAGACCCTCCAAAGAGAAGCCCCAGAAATGCAAGAAGGAAGTGGAAAGAAGGAAACTTGAGGGTGTGATGAAGAAGGGTTCTGATGGAGGGGTTCATCGTAGCAAGGTTCTGTTTGAGGAGGAGGAGGAGGATGATGTTAAGGTTGAGAACTCAAGGGTTCCTCCTCCTGTTGTGGTGGAGGAAAAACATCATGATGTAGTTGTTAAGAGGCATTCTGTTTCAGTTTCACTGGCTCCTCCTCCTCGTCCCAGTGGTGGTGGTGGTGGTAATAGAAGGCGATCATTCTGTGGCTCAAAGGTTGTTGATTTGGGTGATGTGTTTGCAGTGAATGGGGTGAAAGTGGTCTCAGCTGATATGCCACCATTTATGCAGATCCATGCTGTGGATTGTGCCAGAAAGGCCTTTGACAGCATGGAAAAGTTCACATCTAAGACCCTTGCCCTCACCCTCAAGAAGGTAATTAGTTTGTTACATTATTATAGACTGACCTAATGCTTCATTATATTTGATTCAATACTTTGGATGTTTAATTTGATTTTTTTTATTATTATTATTGTAGTGTTTTAAATTTTTAAGTGTTTGTTTCTTGTGATTGATTGGTAGATGGATTTTGGTTTGGTGGTTTTCAATTTTTTCTGCAGGAATTTGATGTGGTTTATGGACCGGCATGGCACTGCATTGTGGGGACTAATTTTGGGTCTTTTGTGACACATTCTGTTGGAGGGTTTCTTTATTTCTCCATGGATCAAAAGTTATACATCCTCTTGTTTAAGACAGCTGTACAAAAAGCAGGTTGAAGTGAAGGCAGTGACTTGTGTAATGATCAGAAGAATTTTTTGATGATAGAATATTTATTAATCTTAGGAAATTGCCATTGCTTTTATTGCTTACAGAAGCAGTATCCTTTGTCCATTACTTCTACTTGAAAAATGGATCATCCTACTTTTCCCCACTAATTAAGTAATTATGATCTTCCAGAACCTGTTTTAAAGTGGACCTTAAGGCGTTATATAGCTTTGTAACTAACGGGGTTAACAAAAGAAATCACCTTACAAGCTACATCCCCCAATTATTCATTTTTGCGGTGTATCTAATCAATTTGGTTCATCAGAATTCTGATTTTCGTACTTTTTACCTTTTCACTTTCACATTATTTTTACCGTTGTCACGTCAATTTTTTTTTTGTCAATTTATTAATTTTGGAATGTCTTGATAAGGATAATCTATTCTTAATACTCTTTTTCTATCCCCTTAACACACACGAGTGAATAAAAAATGCTAAAGAACTAGCAACATGAGATGCTGCTAAGGGTAGATGTTGTTGTAAGAAAAGTGAGTGAATAAAAAATGCTTGTAAGAACTAGCACTATGAGGTGATGCTAAGAGTAGATGAAGTTGTAAGAAAAATGGTTCCCCCACAAGAATGCTTATCATAAGATGCCACCCATTTTGTGAGTCCAAACATACTCACATAGGGAAAATTTAAAGATGGATAGGCTTTTAGAGAGAGAATTCTTCGTCTGGTGAACATTTTTTAATTTTTTGTGGGAATTGGATCTAATCAGTAGCATAATTTATTTTTTCCTAAAGTGAATTCATCTCTAAAATAAAAAAGTGAAGGAGTATGTAAAAATTGAAAAGAAGCTTGTGGTGTCAATATGCTACGACCTGAGTTTGATTATTCTCTATTGCTAGATGATCTCAGAAGCATGCTCTAATTCTGGATCAAAGAAAGTTTTCTTCTCAACTTAACTTTTCCTTCATTAGAAAAAGGGAGCTCGTGGCTTTCTACCTAATCAGTACGGGAAAAAACTTTCAGCAAAGGAAATTAAAAACCCACACATGGATTTGGCTATAGTAAGAGATAAAATTTACTGACATGTCACATATGATTTGGCATTTCATTTGTAGACATGAAAGGTCATAGAAAGCGTGCTTGTTTTGCTTAGTTAATGTTCTCACGTCTCTCCCATCAACTGTTTGCTTGCAAAAATTAGCAAAATCATTTACTTTCAGATGGATGGGGGTCCATACCATTAAATTTTGGGTTTTACTTTGAATGTGGCTATCTCCATCACTTGTGTGTGTGTGTGTGTGTGTGTGTGTGTGTGTACAAAGTTCTTCGGTCCTTTGACCAAGTAACTAAGGTAAAATGTTGGCAGCCTGGAGGATTAGGTGATAGGTTCTGTTTCACTTGCTGTAATATCTCCAAAGGTACACAATGTGGTTGTCATTAGGAACATTTTCAGAGAGCAGTGATGATTCTACTTCGTTTTTTCTTCCATGTTCAAGTTCGAAAATTTATGTTTTAGAGTATAAAATTAAGAGATTAGGTCTAATATACTATTAGGCATTGTTGGTGGAAAGAAAATGACAAATTTTTAAGTTGAAGTTTACCCAGGCGATGCTTTCGGCTTCTAAAATGCAATGGAGTTTTATAAAGTTCATAATTTTTGCTAGGCTTATAGAGTTCATAATTGAGTGTTCAATGATTTTTATTGAGAAGTTCAATAGTGGATAGAAGATTTGTTAGCTTATCATTTAGTTCGAATTAATGAAATGATGGAATTTATGTTAATATAAAATATTTTATAATATCAATTAATTATATAGTAATATTATAACTTTTGAAATTATCATTATAATGTTTAAACATTTAATGATAATACATAATTGAATTTTTATGTAAAACAAACTCTTACAATAAGGTGAATCCAAACAGAAAATAACATCCACACTATTTTTTTTTTATTATTTATTTTAAGACGTAAAGATTATTGAAGTGAATTTTGAACAAGGCACAACCCAACCACCAGTATAACATCCGCACTATCACTATTATATACCATGATAATAGTACTTTTTTACAAATGATTGCCATGGTTTTGGCAAAAAATTGAATTAATACCATCAACAAGCTCTAGCGCAAAAATGAACCAAAATAAAGGGAATCGCTTAATGTTTTGATGTATGTATACCCAATCAATGTTCATAACAATTATACACTAATTATTAAAAAATGTTATTGTTAATAGTTATTTGTTTATACAACTTTGAGTGATAATATCCATGTGTTTTGGCTTTTTATCAATAAATTATGAATTCAAATACCATCAACAGGCTTGATTCATAGGGCAAAAGGTGCCCTTTTTATATTTGTACTTTTCAGGTTGGTGGGCACTCCACCTATTTTTATATTGACAACGGTTATGATTTATCAAGAACAATGTGTCACGCAGATCTCCTAAATGTTTGTGTCCCTTGAAATGTTACAATTTTGTTAATCTCATAATGTTGATGAGTATACTGTATATAATCCAAAGACACACTACAGCCAATCTCTTTGCCACTTCTTGGAGGACATCTCTGCCCTTTTCTTCTAGGGGTCCCATCCCATCACTTAGTTCTTATATAAAAGTGATCAGTCTAGTCATATATTTGTTTATCAGTATAATTTAGTTATATCATTATTATGTGCCCATAGATATAGATTTTTTTTTAACATTAAGGATATACGTTGAAAAGTGAGAATGGAGTAAAAACTATATGAATAAGTTTTATGTGTTATTTTATATATAAAATCTATTCAAGTAATTTTTATCTTTATTTTTATCCCTTAACCAAAGTTTGATTAGGGATAAAAATGAGATGAAAATCAAACATTCCCTAAAATTTATAGGAAGATTCATCATTGTCAAAGGTTGAAATATGTCTTCGAATTTAATGAGCACTTACATGTAAATTTAGAAAAATATTCAAAATGAAAATACACATGTAAGGGGAAAGAGTACAAAATATAAACACACGTTGGGGCGACAACTGGGGCCTTGTGTTTCAGAAAGGAGATGCAGTGAGCTATGTTTTTGAGGCTGGTATTCCTGCTACATCGCGTGGAAGTAGATCTCATTGTCTCCTTGTTCTTGGCGTCCATAGTCCACTACACACACATGACATGGGTAACAGTGTACAATGCCAAAATCGATACTCCTTAGTAATTTCATGCACCAAACAAATCAAAGCCCGTTGATATTGGATGCTGGGCTTTATTTCGGGCTCGCAGCACTGTTGGGCTGTTGCTGTTTTGATTCCAGTTGTCCCTTAACCTTTTAGTTATTGGTATCATTGAATGAAACAATTGTTCAGCAAGTATGGTTGCTAAGACAGGGTGTGGTTGAGAGAAAAAATTCTTTCTGAATAAAAAAATCTTAAATACTCTTGGAATAAGAAAAATCATTTATTTTATGTTATTTATTATTTGACATATCAATTTTATGAATTATCATTATTTTTAATCTTCCATATATATATATATATATATATATATATATATATATATATATATTGTTTTAAGGAGCTTCTAGTGGAGCTAAAGAACAAATGGAAAAGGGATGGACAAATAGGAATAGAACCCCTAACCCAATGTCAATAAACTTTTAGTCACTTGGACTAAGTGATATCATGTGAGTTATAACTCATTGACAATCTTCTTTATATTTTTAATACAATCATTGAGGTGTCAAATAATAAATGATACAAAATCAATATTTTTCTTACTTTCACAGCATGTAAGATTTCTTGCTTTTGAGTTATGATAGAAAGTGTAGAGAAGACAACAAAGGAAAAAGAGAGAGATTGTAGATTATTTATCTTATCATTGTATAAGTATGTAAAATAGATAAGGTAAATGAAATGAAAAGTTTATGATTGTGTTTTCCAAGAAAAATTTTATTCCCAAATCTTAGATGATTTCCAAAGAAAGGGACTACATTTCTCCATTATGGGTTCCCAAACTACTTCGAAAAGGATTTGGTTGTGATATGAAGAGATTTCATAATGAAATTAAGTATAAAAGTTTGTAAAGGACTGAAAGATAAATCAGAATAGTCATTGTATGTTGAGGTCTCTTGATCCAATCGAGTACATGGCTATTTATAAACACAATGAAGCAGTTATTCAATCACTAGCTACACTAACATGATTCCTAAATGTGACCTTAACTCTTAGCACTAAACAGGCTAGCCAATGCTTTACCATGTGTCCTATTTTGTAGGAAGCATTCCCATGTTCTTCTATAACCTCCTAGAACCATTATTCACTTATTTTTGCCCTTATTCGAATTAGCAACCACTTTCTTTAACCACCCCTATTTTCATAGAAGTGGTTGCAAACTTGGTCAAAGCTTATTTGTTGACATTTTGAAGCACATGTCCCTTTTAACCAAGGTCCAGGAAGTAATTCGTGGGCGAACAAGGGTCATGAGGACCAAGCCCAGTGTGGACCCATTCCTCGGTTGAAGGCTAGCCTCTTTATAAAGCTAACTGTTCCTGGCTATGGATATTCAGGCAAGGTTAGCCATTGTAAGCCTTCAACCTTTAGGGACATTGGATATGGGTGGATAAGCATCCTTGAAGTCTTAGAAAATATCTTAATTAGTATTTAGTTGACTTTAACATAATGAAAATAGAAAAATGACCAAAACAGTATCAAAACGGCCTTTTTAGGGCCAAAACAACCTCAACCAAGTAAACCCGAGTTGCACGTCGAAGCTCTTGTCCTAAGCTTTCCATTGATATGCATTAATAGTCATTCTAACAACCACAGCCTAGCCTTCAACCATTTAAAGCCTTGATGAAATTTTTGGCATTTTGAGGTTATTTCAAGCTAACTTTTCATCGGCTACATCCTCCAAGTAAGTGTTATCAATCGCCACCCACTCTTCAGCCAAACACTCAACCATAAGCAAACTTTTCATCTTCCTAGGGTGGTTTTTTCACGACAAACATACATTCTTGGAAAACTACTATTTTTGTGCTACAACATATGCCCCCTATCATTCAGCTGATTTTAAACAAGAACAAAGCTGAAATGATGCATTTTTCAAAAGAACCATTGTCTTTGTTTTCCTTTTTTATGCATGTGTTTTCCAAGGATGCTTCTTTTGTTGACATTTTTCCCTTTAGCAAATTAGTTTTCCAAAGTCTAAAGATTAACGCTCCACTTTAACAAACTTAGATGCTTCCTTCTCAGCTTGCCTCCCAAATGTATCATTTTTCTAATCCAATCTAAGTTGTAGAAAGGCTAGCCGAAGCAAGATTTCCAAAAAAGTTTCACCCAGTTGAACCTATAGTAGGCTTCATGGATGGCTTTCTTTTGAAAACTCCAGCAATTAATATGTCAGCTAACTTTGGGGCTTGTTCTTCATTTGTATCCTCATCAATTGAATCATAATCATCAATTGCAGTTAAGTTTGAGTCCATGCCTCCCTTTTTGTTGGCTTTTGTTTGGTCCTTTTCAAGAATATATTGCTTAATTCTAGAGGGTGTATATTTCCTTAGCAATTAGCCCTTTCCTCAGTCGTTGGTGCATATTTCCTATAGCAAGGATGGCATAATTAGCTTTTGGCATTTTGACATTGCACCTTCCCTTCAGCCATTGGAATCTCTCCATGAAGTTAGTCATAAGCTCATCAACTTGTTGCTTAAGACTCATGAAATCAGGTACCATAATCTTCGAATTAAGTTGGTAGAAATGATCATGGAATAGTTGTTCCATATCATCCTAATTTTTCACAGAATTAGAAGGCAAAGATGAATACAAGGAAAAGGCCACCCTTGGAACAATTTAGCCTCTAGAAATCATTTTAACCAGCCTTTACATATTGTACAATAAATCGGCTAATATATTCCATTGTTGTTTTGCCTTCTTCCTAGAAAATCTTGTAAAATTAGGATTTCTAAATCTCTTGGGGAATGGCGCATGATCCACATAGTCAAGATATGGTCTCTTGTAGATAGGTCATTCCAATGGTTTCAACTAGATGCCAAAATGACATCTCATAACCTCGACTAATACATTTGGGCCTATTTCCACTAGTACGACTATTGCTTGCTGATTAGCATACAATGCTGCAACTTGGCCAGCCTGTTGTGGTGTTAAAATTAGCTAAAACATTGGTTGTTGATTATCCATAGGATGCACCATTGGTTGTTGAGATAACATCTTATTAAGTTTAGGGAAAGAAAAGGGGTTGCACTATGTAGCCATGGGCAACACTCGTGATGCACTAACACAACTTAAGGGCAATGAAGAACTCCAGTGGCTATAGGGAGGGTGGTTGTCAAGGGAAAGGTCATGGGATTTTCTAATAAGGTGGGTTGGAGGTGAAGGATGGAGATTTCATGATTTGATGGTGATGTGAAGGTTATGTGGTGGTGAGAATGGTGAAGATGTGACTTTTGGATGGTGGAAGGAATAATGGTGATAGTGTTGAAGGATGATGAAAGGCTAAGTATTAAAGGAGGAGGATGATGGTGATGGTGTTGAAGGATGATAGTATAGGGTTGTGGGATTACATTGTGTTGGCTTAGTGGTTAAGGCAATAAAGGTAGAGAGGTGATTGGCTAATGGTGGCTTCAATGCATTTTGGGCTCCCCCAATGCACTGTGTGTTTGTGTGACTGCCCTTACAAAAACTGGACACCTATTTATATACATCTCCAACCCTAAATGTAATTAATGGAAAAAATTAATTTGATGCTAATTGATAAAAAAAAAACTTGATTTGATTGGAAAAAACTTATTGATACTAATTGAAAGACAAAATCAAGCTAATTGAAAATCTAATTAGAAATTGATTTTTTATTTTTTTAAAATGAGGTTTTTTTTTTATTTTTACTTCAAACAAAAAAAAACAATTTTTTTGCAACCCAATCAAAAATTGGGTGTTGACACTCTTGTCAAAGACTAGTCTTGTGGCGAGTTTAGAGAGGCACCTGTAACTCCTTGTTGGTGCTTACTCTTGAGATTAGTGTGAAACACTATTTGTTTATAACTGTCATGTAAGACTTTTTATTTAGTGGAAAATCTTACCTTGGGCGACGACTGGTTAAAGGTTCCAAAATTAGGAAACTGAAGTAGTATAATACTCCACAAACTCTTCTCCCTTCATCTCTATTTACTTTTAACTATTCTCACTATTTGATTATTAACTTAACAAGTTTACATCAATGAATCATGTTTTTGAACTAATATACAAACTCTGTGTGTGTGTGTGTGTTTTTTTTTTTTTAGTTCAAGCATAGAGGCTTAACCCCCTAAATAAAGGAAGCAAACCATATCAAAAGTTAAATAATAGAAATCTCAAAATACAAAAGTTAAAAAAAAAAAAAAAAAAAATCATCAACAACATAGCTACACACCTAAAACTTCACCCAAAAAACTAAAAACTATATCATTTTCATCATCTAGTATTGAAATCAATAGCAAACCTCCATGTAGTGAACACCAAAACAAACTCTAATGATTGTGACCCATGGCTAAAACTTGCCAAAAATTATAGCAATAACACCAAACCATTCTTGCCAATGTGCTCCAAGTAACTTGGCGATAGTAGGTCCATAATAGCCAAAAAATTCCTTTAATCGTAGCAAAACCAAAACGCATACCATGTCTTGAGGCACCAAAACCATGCCCTTAATCGCCAAAGGAGAATACTAAATCATATCTATTACTGTTAAATTAGTTAATGACCTAAAGAAATAATTTTACAAGAGATCCTTTTGTAGCACAACCACAACCTAAATCAATTGCTTTCAAATGGGCAAAATAGCACCCAAACTAGCATCATTATCATTGCTCAAAATCCAAAGAAACACACCTTACATAAGCTGTTAATCTCCATTTCCTCATTTAAAAAAAGCTATTAGTAAAAAATAAGCATAGATGCCACTTACTCCAATGCCACTTACTCTAATTCGACATGGCTATCAGGGTCATCATTATAAGAGAACCTCATCAAAAAACCAAGCCATACTAACAAATACTAAATTAGTCTGAACGCACCCACAAGGGAACACTGACATGAACACAAAACACACACACACACACACACGTAGCAACACATATTGCCCAATAATCAACTAAACCTCACCAAGTGTGTCACTCTAAAGCTCTATCTAGAGATTTGACTCTTTGCTTTTTGTCCCTCACCCACTCAAATGAAACTTCCCCTCACATTCAAAAGTATCTCACGTGTTTCACTCTACACTAACACCTAACTGCCAAAAACACCTTGTACTTGCAAATTTCCATGTAACTTGAACGTGTAAAGAAATAAGCAAAAACCAAAACATACCCATAACACATAAAGGTCAAAGCATAGGCTCATAAGTGTGTCACTCATTGTCTAGAATACTCAGCACATAGTTCTAATCTCCCATAAACTCATAGAAGATTTATCCCCCTCATATTAAGACCTCATAATGTATAGCTCTATAGAACCACCTTATCGCCATCCAACCAAATCATCATGCAAATCTCCAATACATGGGCCTACAAAATAAAAAAAGCCAGCCACCACAAACTAGTAGCATCTTAACAACTAAAGCTAACCCTAAATCTACACCTAGACATAAGGTTATTCAAAAATTATTCCATAATACCTTTTCATTTTGAAACACAATTCAATTCCTATACTCCCAAATAGATAACAAAATAGCATAAAAACATACATTCCAACCCAATTTTTGGTTACCATAAAATTCCATCCCATTCCAAACCTCAAAGTTAATTTTCGGATAAGGAGACACCCGATTTAAGCCCCGCCATTTACAACAAAAAGCTCAACTTTTAAGTGTGCACACAAGTAAAGAACAAGTGAGACACACTCTCATCATAGAGATTACAAAAAACACACTTAGAGTCACCATTTGTAATGATGTTCAAACGACTAAGATATGTTCTAGTATTAACTCTCCTAAAAGAACTAACCAAACAAACAATTTCACCCTCAAAGGAGCAACACCTTGCCATACTTTTGAGAAAATAGTCTCAACTTGGCAATTTTGATAATATTTCTAAAAATAAGTTGAGATAAACGAACAAACAACAAACTGTTAGGAAGGATGAAAACACCAAGAGATAATGTTAAAGTCATCTTGCTTAGGTTGGACCTAATCCAACAAAGACAATAATTTCAATAGCAAAGGTATCTCCAGAAAAGAACTCTTTGCCAACGTAGATTCCACTCTCAAGAAGAATTTACCCAATGTCCACATTCTGCTATAATAGTCTCTCTTTTGAGAAATGGAGTATAATCTCAAGAAATTTACCATTAGCTTCTCATCATCTAACCAATGATCTTCCCAAAACCATAGCTGGCTTCCATTTCCTAACACGTGGTGGATTTCTAAACTAACAATTATGCTAATACTCATGTCAACTCCATCAATCTCACAAATGGCCCCCCAAACCCTAACTTCAACCTAATGTCACTAATCAAACAAAGGCCTAGACCCTATTAAATTGCAACATGAGCATATATTCATTTCCAAAAAGAATATCCTATAGTTGTTTAAACTATGTGTTTTAAACTTTAGTTGTTTAATCAAGTTATTTTGAAAGTGTTAGGAGACTCTCTTTTGAATATCTCTTGCAACGACAAGAGACTTTTGTCTAAAATCATTTATTAGTGTATTGAGTGTGCAGGAACTTAAAAAAGGGACATTTGATTCAACTCCCTTTCTTAAATAATATTTCTTCTATAATTTTATCATTTATAATAATATTAACTTTTAAAATGGTAAAAATATTTTATGTGTTGTAAACCTAACAAAGAAATTGAGCTAAAATCAATTATTTTTCATCAATTTTGTTAATATAATGCATACATTTTGTCATATTAATTATTGAGTCAGGTTGTTGGATTGAGTACATTCTTAGATGCTTATCGGTGAAGGTACTACAATTCTAACTCCAATTCAATCACAACCACATGCATGGTGTGACACAACTGGTAAGGGGCTATGTCCTTAACCATCTCCTCCCAGGTTCAATTCTTGGAGGGATAGGAATGAAGTGTCATTGGTAGCCAAAGTTTCCCCCGCTTGGACCCTACAGGACTTAAATATGAATTAGTTAGCTTTTCAGGCCGAATACGGTGGGAGACTAGAAACATTAAAAAAAAATCCAATTCAATCACACAAGCAATTTTTTATTCTATTATTATATGTCCAGAGAACAAGCAATTATCGAACTTAAATATTAAGACTTATTTACCAGGTGAGTTTACAAAGACGTGAACTTTTCAATCAAGAGTTTAGGGCATGCTTGGTTTAGAAATTTTTTTTCAATTTTCAATTTTTGTTTTAAGTTTTTTTTAGAAATTTAATTTATGAAAGAAATAGTAAAACTTTGAAATAAAAATTAAAAATTGAAATTTGCAATGTTCAAGAGTTTTTTAGAGGGCATTTATTTTAAGGTTTGAAATTACGTTGTGATTCCTGGAAATTACACACAAATGTTATTCCACAATATTTTTAACAAGTTCTTTATTTAGCATAAAATATTCCTAGTATTATTTGTTGAGAATATTCTTAGAAATAAATTTAAAAATTTACATTTTATAATGTATATTCTTAAGAATATATGTCATAATTTATAAAATATCCTAACATTTAATTGTGGAACGAAGTGAAATAACTGAAGTATATTTTAATATTTTTATTTAATAATTATCATTCAAGTCATATGAATATTTTATTCTCGCCTTTAATGAAATCAAACTAAATTATGG
The DNA here is from genome assembly GCA_030441495.1 of Dalbergia oliveri. Taxonomy (NCBI): domain Eukaryota; kingdom Viridiplantae; phylum Streptophyta; class Magnoliopsida; order Fabales; family Fabaceae; genus Dalbergia; species Dalbergia oliveri. The sequence continues at coordinate 43,278,600 of JAMLFY010000003.1, forward strand.
GAGTATCTTTTTTCTTGAAAATAATTGATATCTAAGAATAATTTAATAAAAACTGTAATAAATATATAAACAAATCATACCCAAATAATTATTCATGTAAATAGACCAATAAACCTTGAAACAAACCCCTCATGCAAAAGAAACTAACTTAAGCTGTTTTCTAAATCAATCTATCTCACTCGAGAGACGTCTAACTTGGAGTTGGCATAACACAAAAGCCCTATCTTCTTTTGGCAAAGCTTATCTTCGAAGATTTTTGTCCTTTACAAGCAACGCTTTAAATTTTCTACCAGGGCCACAGACATGGATCAAGATTGACGAAGATCAATGCATTCACATACTCCGCTAGTTCCGAGGCTGATACTGACTTATTTTGTCATGGCCATTTCACCACCAATGACCACCACCTACATGTATCAGGGACAATCTCACTTGTTCCTTACAATTTCACAATCCCCTTTCCATTGATTGATTGATAAAATCAAAACCCTCTTTCTAAGTCGGTTATGAGGAAAATGACATTATGGATGGGGATCCTCCATTTACTGCAAGGATGTGATTGGTTGATAGATAAAAATAAAGAGTAAGTTTTCATGAATGAGTTTTATGTGTAATTTTATTCATAAAACTCTCTATAAAAACTTACCTCTTATTTTTATGTCCTGAATAAACACAATGTCTATTCAATGTTTTTTTATGGATATAAAATATATCAATTTAACAATTGAGTTTAAGGTTCCTATCAAATATATCAAGTACATACACTTTCATAAAATTTTAATATGATTTAATATCTTATCATTAACATTTTATTTTGACAGATAATATATTTTTGAAAATACAAATAAACATCAATCGTTAGAATACATACTTATTGTTGTCAATTTTTTCTAAAATTTGATATGCTTAATTAATAATATAACATCACATAATTTAACAGTCTTATCCATCAAATTCAATTTCTATTAAAAATTATTAAATGAAGTAAGTGTACAAGAATTTCAGTTGAATAAATGGATGCCAGCATATATATATTTTATTGGATTTTTAGTTGATAGGAGATTTATAAATATGTAAACATTCAATGAGTTTCGGCGTATGCTTGACATGAGCAAATTCTCCTCAACTTAAGTTTTTTTTTTTATAAGTAAAAAAATGTACACTTTAATTCTAAATTTAAGAAATTATATTTTTGCAAGATAAACATAAGATATAAAGAGTTGCTTTTACGATAATTTACCTTCATTTTTAGTTATAAAATTATTAAATTAAATTATTATTCTAAAAAATAAAAAAACTGTCATCTTTTTCTTTTTGTTCCTTCAAAATCCTCATTCCCAAATACTATTACCCTAAAATTCTTCCACTTGAGCCACATCCGTTCTTGACAAATTTGGCATGATTTATATCCGCTTTGCATTTCTAACACCCCCCCTCCTTCGTTAAATGATGCAAGAGATGCATGTTTTTATCCTAGCTCTAGAATGCAACGTGCACAATTCTCATTATGCAATTAATGTGAATTTTGTCACATGCATGTTAGAACGTACGATTGCGTGGGGGTTTTGGGTAGGGAAAGGGTAGCAACTGAAGTATTTATATCGTTTCAGCAGACAGATACATATACTATGATTACACAGTGGGAATTTTCCATCCTTCTAGCATGGGCATACGTATGTCACTTTTGGTACATGTGATGTTAGAATGAGCTGGAAAAGTTGTGACTCGTGAGGTTGACAATGCCATCCTAACGGCTTAATTCCAAATTCCAATTGATTTTAAGCACGTTTATAAGACCCAATGTAGATTAAAGAACCATAAAGAAGAAGGAAACTCACACCAAAGTCCCTCTCAGGCCCCCATCAGTGATGCACCATTTGTCCATGGCAAGACTAGACTATATATTCCGTGCAGTCAAATTACCAATTTGAGTGCTATAATTAATATTGGCTGAGAGCAAGTGCTAAATAAATTACATTTTAATTCAAAAAGAGAATTAAAGTTGAAATTTCTTTCTTTTTTTAATCTTAACCATTAATATCTAAAATTTACTAAATTTCGACTTTAATTTATTTTAATTAAATTATTATCTCAACCCAAATTTTTGTTCATTTATAATACTCGAGCTCTAGACTTTCTTAACGAGAACAAATTTTGAAACTAACGAATCAAATATTGATTTCAAAGTTTATAATTTAAATAGTGCAGTTGTTCAGTCTTTTAAATCGCTTGAATGTTAAATTAGTTAACCTTGCAATAATATCTACAAGGAAACTTTAGTGTTTTTTCAAAACAAAAGGAAAAAGAGGGAGAGAAACTGGAACACGAATTTGCGCATAACAGACAAAAGACTTTCTCGGGTTTAATTAGTTTTTCTTGGCTGATTATCACTTTTTGACTAAACAAGTTAGGCAAGTGGAAAGTGCTGGTTCTATGGGGGTGAAATTTTGATAATTGAGGGTTAGGCAATAAAGCTATACCGACTACAGAGACTTGGAAATTAGTCATCTTCAACTTTGTGAACTAGCTAGTGCCTTTTGATAATAAGGAGTGGTACTTAAAAGTAATACCAAACTGCTTGGATTTATCAAAGGGTGGTTGTATAACTTTTGACGCATCAACTTCAAAAGAGTGAGTCGACGCCATGCCATGTACTCCACAACACCGCATATGGAAGGACGTACCGAGGACAGGTTGAATTAGGGTGGATTAGAGTGGATCGAATTTGACCCGATTTTTAAATTTAATTCATTTTTAGAATTTGAATACAATGTGATAATGGTGTGATTAGTGACTGGATCGAACCAATCAACCCAACCTTCAAATAACATGTAAAGATTTAGATATTATATATAAAAAAATTATAAAATTTGACAAGTAAAAAAATAAAACTTAAAAGATATTTTATAATTTATATTTTAAAATAAACTACATCAATATAAAAATAATATTAAATTATGAAAGAATATATTAATTGAACTATAAAATCTTAAATTCACTAATTATATAAAAAATATATTTCTAAAAAGTTTTTTTGACTTCTAGATGGATTAGGCCAACTTAAAATATGACTCAAACCCAACTTGAAAATGTGCCGAATCAAATCTCAAAATCCAAATCCAACCTAATAAATTTTGGGCTGGGTTAGATTGATAGGTGGACGAGTTATGAATATGAGACTGAGGTGTATAATTATAACTATTTGGACGACCAAAAAGAAAAGTATAACAATTTCACTGTACCTTGAATTAGAGGACTTTTGAATGAGTTTTTTTTTTCAAAAATCACTTTTTTTTTAATCAAAAAGTTAGTTTATCGTAGATTTAGATAATTTTCAAAAAATAATTAGAATGCTTTTTGTAGGAGTTAAAAGGATTAGCTTCCCAAAAAAAATCACTTTTCAACTGTCATGTTTTTACTATGTTTGATTCCTTTGGTTTCTTTTTTAAATATATAATTTTTTAAAAATTTAAATAATATAATAAGAGAAAGAATCATAAAATAAAAAGGATTGCAAGTATTATAATGTGGCAGCATGTAGATATTTTCCAGCTAAACACTAAATTGAATAAAAGAATTAATTTTAATGATTGTTGTAGTCTAAGGATCCAATTGGAAGATTTGAAAGTTTAAGGTAGCTATTTGCAATTAGCTAAAATTAAACTATTTTATTCTATATTGATACTTATTACTAAATTTCGAGCTTGTTTGGCACATCTAATAGAATAAAGCTTGATAATACAAAACATGATAGGATAAGACATAATAGTATAAGATCTGAAAAACTTTTAATACTATACAACATCTGGATTTGGATCACTTTAGAGGGTAAAGTGAACAATTTCACTCTTAGATCAATAAAATAAATGAAGCTCACTTTTAACTTTATTGTTTTAAAGATAAAATCTCTTTACTTTACTCTCTAAAGTGAGATTAAATAATCCTTGCTCACAACATTTGGTGTGACATTGTATAAAACACTATATTCTATATTATATAATATTATCATTTTTTTCAAAATAACTCTAATTAAATAAAAATATTAATTTTTATTAATTATTGAAATAATTTAAAATATATGATATTATCGTTTGTTTTAGAATAACTCTAACTATAAATAATTTACTAGTATATAATTTATAATTTATTTTTATATTAAACATTATTCATTATTTATTATTGAATAATTATTCTTTTATTTTCTATTTCTTATTTTATTTGTATATCATTTTTAAATAATTATTAAATTATTTTATTTACTTTTAACTATTTAATTTTAATTATTTTATTTTACAAAATATTTATTATTTATTGTTAATTTATTATTTTACTTTAATAATTATTTTATTTATTATTTTATTTATTATTATTTAATTAAATAAGGAAAACATAAACCTTATACGTTAAAAATCTAATTAGGCCTTATCCAACCTTCCTAGACTTAATTAAATTATTCATTGTTTTAACATATAATAGAAGTTTGACAGACAAACTTACGCAATACATTTTTCGTATCAACTAAGAGATAAAGTCTTTTATGTATTATATTATATTATTCTATCTTGTGACATATGAAACAGGGCCATCATGTAAGGTGGATTCTCACCTGCAGTTGGTCAATGCCTTATGCTGCAATTGCATTTAACCACATTTTATAAGTGTGGTTACACGAAATTAGTTATGTGGCAAAACACGAAAACACTCTCAGCTCCACTGTCGTCCCCTCCACTACATTAGGCTTCGACCATCGTGATTGCCACCATATCAGGCTCCGACCATCGCATCCGTTGCCATCCTCACTGCGATGAGAAGGCCAAAGAGGGAAGGTAGTAGTGCAGAGAGGCAGCAGGGAGGGGCTAACGGAGCTCTGGACAATGGCGGCGGTGGTGGACGTGGTTGTTTCACGAGCGAATGCAGGATTTGCGCGTTGCTACACGTAGGCTGCGATTCATGTGGCCACTCTTCACAGAGTGCTGGCACGATGGTGCTAGGCTTCAAGCGGAAGCATGAATGAGGTGGTCAGAGGGTTTCTCTAGTGGCTTAGATCACGATGGATCTCACGTGTTCCAGGGCTTTTGCCTGACACCATGGCTAGGATCGTTTTCTGGACTTGTTGAATTTGAAACTTGGATGTTACAACTTGGGGTTTTCATGGAATAGGGGTAGGAGGGGTGGTTATGGTGGTGGAGAGGAGGGAGGAGATGGAGCGATTGCAAGGGTCGTTGTCGAAGGTGGGTGGGGAGAGGTGGGAGAATAAGGATGGCAGGAGAAGAGGGGACTGAGAAGGGGTGGAGGGCCTTACACATGCCAACTGCATCCTAGCAATTGACCAACACATATTAAGGGAGTAATCACCATGATGTAAAGGGAAGTTTGAGATTGGGCAACAGATGGTTTGATGGTAGAAAGAGCCAGATCAGTGATTGGATTAACTTTGCTAGTTAAATGAGGGAGTGGCTATTACCACTCCATTATGGCTATTGCCACTCCAACTGTGGTAAATTTTTATTTACTTTTACCACCATACCCTTCTTTCTAAATCACATGAATAGTTTACATAAACTATTTATTAATTATCATAATATTATCAAAAACTATTTATATTAATTTAATTATTTATAAAATTAATATGTATCTCATGTTTCTATTTTTAGATAGTTCATAGGTATTACAAATATTGATAATTAATTTATTTGATATAATTAAATGTAGAAATATCTTTTATCTTTTATTCAATAATTATTTAAATAATATAATATTAAGAAATTAGAATAATTTAAATACTTTACATACTAATAATGAATTAAAAACAATTAAAAACCATGGATGAACGCATATTGTAATTATTTTTCACTATACTATTAATGGTAATACACATCGATTAAATATATATAACTAGTTAAATGCACTTTAATAGAGTTGTCAAACGAAAAAAATTATAATAAAAAATAAGTGATTGCAGATAAATCTTAATATCATATGTTTATTTAATACTTTTAAAAATTATATAGACACTATATAATAAAATATAATATGGATGTTGTATATTATAATTTATTAATTTATCTTTATTATTATTATTTACTTTTTTTAAATATGCATAACTATATATATATATATATATATATATATATATTGTTTAAATATCCATTATTTTAATGTTTTTTTTATAAAAAAAATACTCAATAAACATAAGTGATTATACTAAATATGCAAAGTTTTATTTTTGGTGATTGAAGAAAAGGAAAACCAAAACTAAGAGCTTACACTCTTTAATAAACCACACCTAGTCGCGTGGCTTTCATCTCACAAAATAGGCAACACCTGTGTAGTAGTTCTAGAGCCTCATCAGCAATGCCCTTGTCACCAAGCTTTGTGCCAGATATGATACGTATAATATATATAAATTATATAAAAAGTTTTAAAAAAGAGATATATATTAAATATTTTGAATCAATTAAATTAATTTTTAATTAAATTAAACTAACAATAATAGGTGTTGATTTTTTATCGATAAAGGATGAAATGTGTAACATCCTCCTTTTTTCATAAAATATTTTTATAGAGTAATTTATCATATTCTTATTAGTTATTTGAGTTGTTTATTGTAGAATAGTCTAATAAAAATTTATCAAATAATTAAATATTGATTTATAAATTAAATTATCACTCATATTAACATTTCAACATATATATATATATTTCTTTCTTATATTACTATATTATTTTCTTACTTTATATATACATGTAATAGTATGTATATATATATATATATATATATATATATATATATTTGTATATTATCTTAGATATATAATATGTAGTAATATAATAATATATATATTATTTGGTAATTAGGCTTTAAAGCTTGTTGCCCAAGATTACTTGGTGCTCAAGTCTCTAAAGTTGGGGGTCAAGTTTAGGACCTCTTATATAAAGAGGTGAGGTAAAGAAAGAATTACAAGTATAAAAGAGATCAAGTGTAGAGCATTGAGCATTCTTGAAATAGATCAAGTATAGAACTTTGAGCATTCTTCAAAGAAATTTAGTGGAAGGAAGAGACGGAAAGAGAAGAAAGAGTGATCGTGAGATTTTAGTGTTATCTCTGCACTAATTTTAAGGTAGGAAAGAAATCTCTTTAAACCATGATTACATTGGCTAATTCTTTTCAAAATCTTACTTTTATGTGTATAAAAGTTTAGGAGATTTTATATAGAAATCATAAAAGATTAGGAGATTTTACATAGGAGATTTTACATAGAAATCTCATAAAAGTTCAGGAGATTTTGAAGAGAAAATCTCATAAGATTTTAGGAGATTTCAAAAATAATTAGTTTGTTTTACATAGTCTTATGAGTAAATTTATGATTATATTAGCTATCTTCTATATTGCTCATTTATTTTCAAGATTTATCCAGCTATTTATCTTTCTAATTGACTTCCAGTTCTTTTGAATTATTATTCTTTTATATTGAAATCATTTTTTTCCACCATCATTTTACTTTACTATTCCTTTACCTTTCGAGTTATATTTTACTAAAGTTGCTATACACTTTATTTATTTTTAAGTTTAACTTTATTTTATGCATTATATTCCATTTATTTCACTTAATTTTAAGTTTTATTTTAAAGAATTTATTTATAATATTCGAAGATTCATGTTTGCTCATAGTTATTTATTTCTATTTATTACTTAAAGAATTTATGCCACTATGCAAGAGAATAATGCAAAGAAAGATATTTAAAACTTTGTCGCTAACCACAAGAAGACAGAGGAACAAAGATAAAAGGTCCTTTTATGTTATTTGCTTTGGTTAGTGCAGCGTAACGTCTCGCTTTATCATCACGATGTTAAAGAGTAACACAGAATGAGAATTCCCTAAGAGAAGGCCTTCAACTGTGTGTGAGACAAGCGACAGTGGAAAATGAAAGATTAATGCAACAGATGATAATCTTAATAAGTTTTGCATAACTTGCTTTATCTAGTACATTCTATTTATGCTATAATATATGATTATTTTCTTATAAAGATATGTGGTCATGTGTACTTTCTATGTAGATGCGGCTAGAACCACCATAGTTCAAAATGCTTTAGAGATATTCATTCCTTATGAGAATTTTTTTCAATTTTCATCCCTATTTTTGGTGATTTCAGATTAAGTAAGTAATGCCTAAGAGGAAGGTCTCTTAGATTCTATGAGCATTTAGAGTTATAAATAATGTGTACAACCTTATTATGTGTTATATAATAGTTTGATTTATAAACATTATAGTTAAGTACTTTCGTCAGAACTAATTATTTATACTTAACTAGTTTGATGTTAAATATCATATTTCACTATCTAAATTTCTAGCCTTGTCTTTAAAATGAATGGGTATTACAAAATAAATGCTCAATCACTCCAAGATAAAGGGAATATTATTATGACTAATAAATACTTTATAGTAATTCTTTATGTAATTAAGAAAGAAGAAGGGTATTTGGTGAAAGTAAACGAAAATTTAATGCAATAGCAGTAGTAATACTCATTCCCGTTAAATGATTGCAAAATCTTATGTTATGAAAATACAATCCAAATAATAATCAGATTTAGGATAACGACAAAATCAATAATGTCATAGAATTAATTCTCTAGTGGGGCGCGGCCGGCCGATTTGTTCACCACAAAGAGGACACATATTATCGTGAAGATTTCATTTAATTATAGAATTATGGAATACACTTCATTTAATTATGAGAATATGCCAATCTTAGCTATCCTCGTCTCTCTCCCTTTTTTAGTTGTCAAACTCTGGAGTCTTCCCCTTCTTCTGTAACTTTCATAAATACACATTATTAATTTCAACTCGGAATATCAATTTAATCAAATATTATTATATATTTGGAATATAAAAAATATTTTTATATATGATTTTTCAAATAACTATTATAAGAATGACAGATTATATTGATATTTCCTGATATTTGGTGTTATATTTATTCTATTTATAAAATTTACTTAGGAGATCTTTCAATTTGTAAAATTATTATATTATCCCTGCTTAAATTCGTAAAATCAATACATCACTTCCTCTTCATTAAATATTGTACAGTGTGTTTAGTGAAAATCACTGTCACTAGACAAATAAAAAGAAATCAAGATGAATTTTGCTAAATCAATGTAATTTACCCTTATAATAATTAAGAATTTTCATCAATGTAGTAATAAATTATAAAGTAACATCACAACTTTTTCTTAACAAATTGTATATTCAAGTTAAAGTTTTAAAAATAGGTTTAATTATTTTGCAGAACCCTATAGTTTTACTTAATTTTCATGTAGGTTCTTATAATTTAAAATTGTTTAACTAGGTCCCTAAAATGTATAATATTTTTCAATCATGTCTCTACTATTATAAAAAAGAATATTCATGTAATATTCTATTTGAGAGGGTGAAGAGAAAGATAAAAATGAAATATTTATAAAATATTTCAGTTTTTATGATGATAGGAACTTGATTGAAAAACCTCATATACTATAAGAACCTAGTTAAAAGCTTTTAAATTATAGCAATCTAATTAAAAATTAAGTAAAACTATAAAGATTTGCAAGATAATTAAACCTTACCACGAGAAACATTTATATGATATAATTAATGTCTCAGGCCACAGTACAAAACTTGACCCATAAGAAAATCTGTGAGTGAGGAGCAAACTGGCCTAAATTAAGACTCTTGTTATCTCTTTAAGCAATCAATAACAAATTAACAATGATAACACGTTTTTAGTTTTAAGTTTTAACCAAGCTTTACGTAAATTGCTTTTTTTTTATTATTATTTTTAATAAACGGGGCTAAACGCTCAAATAAAAGAAACTGCACAGCAACCAACCAAGGCAAAGAAACACCTGCAGTATCATCTCTACCCAAAGAATCCAAACGTCATAAAAACATACCCGAGTAAAATCCAAGTTAATCCCTGACAATTTCAATGTTGAATAAATTGGTCCCACTTAGGGTTTGTTTGGTTTAGATTTTAATAAAATTACTTTTGAAATAATAATTTAAAAGAATTGATTTATGTTTAGAAATGATAATAAAAAAGTGAGTTTAAAAGAATTTATGTGAGATAGAAAAGTAAAAGCTAATATTTTTTACTTCCATTAGAATCACTTTTACTAAAAGTGAAACACTTCTATTGGAATCAAAAAACCAAAACAAACAGATTTACTTTTGTCACCACTTTTTTCTCCTGCGAAAAAAGTGGGTAACCAAACAAGCTGTTAGTGGTCCTTGAATGGAAAACGTTAACGATGGTAGTGTATTTAAATAAAAATGACGTCATTTTGCTCTATTAGTACCCAAAAAAAAATCTTCATCCCTTTATCATTGTCCTCCTTCCTTCACCCTTTTAATCCTCACTACCACTACCATCACTCTCACCGCCATAAACCACAAGCAAAACGCCGATAATCAATAACCACAACAACAGCCACAATGTCACCAACACAACCACAACTTAATCATCAACAACACATCCCAATCCCAAACCACAACAAACCTAAGCCCAAATCCTTAGCCTCCACCATCGTGCCTGCCTCCATCACGCAAAGCAACCATCACCGTTGCAAAGACAGGGCAAAACAACATCGTTTTGCTTAAACATACTAATATCATTAATGTTTTCCATTCAAAGACCACTAAGTGTACGACATTTGGTATTGTCGGCTAAATTGACACTTTCCAATTGTTAAGGATCAACTTGTCTGAGATTGAAATTATTAGAGACCAACTTGGGACTTTACTCAAACAAATCCCAATCTACAAAGGAATGCCCCAAAGGTGCCAAGTAGTCCATAGTTCTATTAGACTCACGATAGGTGTGAAGAATATGAACACATCAATCCTTCTGTTTTTGCACAATAATGTTATTGCACAAAAGAACAGTTATGGTGGTATTTGTTCTTCATTTTCTTTTCCTTTCCCATGCGCGGTGCCAAAATGAAAACAAAAATATAGGAGTGAGTACATATATATAAGTTTATGGAAATGTTCATTACTTAAAAAGATTTGTATAAATTTCTCACAAGTCACAAGTAACTAATGACTCATTTTTTAAATTTTTAGATTAAATACCGATGGATGAGAAATTTATATTTATGCTTAAACATATTTTTCATTCCTTAAAAATAATCGAATTTTGATTTTGATCTTAATTTTTTTTTGATTGGTTTAAACATTTCTAAACCAACTTGGTTTCAGTCCCTATATTATGTTGGCGGTGACGTAGGATTGAATGACCTGACCTTCATCCATTTTAGTATTTAATATACACAATTTAATGATAGAGACCAAAACCAACTGGTTTGAAAAACATTTGGACTGAAACCAAACAACAAATTTCAGGAGAGCAAATATTGAAATTTGCTTATTTTTCAGGACCAAAATATATTAAGCTTTTTATTTAATTTATATATTGTAAAAAATTTAATAAACCGTTATTTTATTTATGAGTTTAATTTTGATGCATTGATGATGTAAAATTTTTTAACACAATTATCCAAACACATTTTGCTCCATCAACAAAATAAGTTTGATTGTTGTCCACTACTTTAAAAATTACACACATAGAAGAATTTTATTGAATGACAATATAAATAAGTTAATATAGTTAAATTAAATTCTTTATATATTATTGCCATTGGTTTTAATTTTATAAATTGCTTATAATTATTTATTCATTCATCTATAATTGACAACTGAAATTTTAGGTAAATATGGGGGTGATAATGGAACCATGGCAGGTTTAATAGCGGCATCTGTTTGATCTCACTGGGTCAATGTCAAGGTAAATATTTTGTTGGTAAGTTAGGTTTATGGAAAGAAACTTGTCGTTTGGTAGGGAGTGACTATTGTCACTCTTAAACAACTATTGTCCTTCCACTTTCAATGATTTTTATTTGATTATCTAAAATGTCATTTTTTTTTAATATTAGTTATTCATTTTCATTCATAATTTCATCTTAATTTTTAATAATAATAATAATATTATTATTATTATTATTATAAATTAAATCAATTATTTTAAATATTTGATATTTATCTCATTTTTAAAATTTAATATTATCACTTGATATTCAAAGTATTGCTATTAATTTATTCGATATAATTCTTTAGATTTAAATATTGAGTTACATTTTTTAAACTTTATTAATACAATAATTGTATAAACATTATAAGAATGACTATTTCTGTAAAGAAATATGAAGTAAAAATGAGTATTTATAAGAGTTTACCTTTTATACATTAACTATAAAAAAATTATATTATTAATTAATGAAATTTTAAGAAAAACGTCAAATAATTTTAGATAACTACCTAGTATGGATTTTGACAATTTAATTTATATTAGTTAATGATTTATACTGCACAGGTTAATGAGAGCTTATTGTTCAGGTTCACACTCCCACATGGAAATTTTTAAATGAAAGCATTGCTTCATTTTCTAGATTGACAAATTAAAGTGATTGTAATGATTTTTTGTTGTTGTTGTTATTATTAGAAAAGAGAAATAAATGATCTATACTATCCAAATGATTTAATAAATGTTGTTGGAATAGAATGAAGTGAAATAACTATATTATAAAAAATATATTTATTTATAATAATTAATAGATAGTGATAGCTTAGCAGTACATGTAAAACAATGCGTCCTTAATTTATTATTATTATTATATTATTATTATTATTATTAAAAATTAAGATGAAATTATGAATGAAAATGAATAACTAATATTAGACTATTTTTTATTGATGTATAAAAAGAATGACATTTTAGAGAATCAAATAAAAAAGTAATTAAAAATAGGAGTAACAATAACCATTTATAGCCACTCCAATTTGGTAGTGGCCTCAGTACTCCTTTGTCACATATGAATTTTGAAGAAAAGATAATAAAAAAAATCCCTAAATTTAAGAAATGTTTCTCTTATCCTTAGTCTAAATAATTACTCAACATACTTTGTACATTTTTCATAAACAAATCCAACACCAAAAAATCACGTGTGAGAGTTAAGAACTGGGGTTTTGACCAGAAATAAAACTCGTCAATGTGATCGTCCACGATACATGTTTGAGGGCGAGTTTTTACATGGGGGAGTAGTGAGTTTGTGACCAAATGGTCACTAAGTCTCATTCCTTAAAATCTAATCGAAAGGTTGAGATTAATCTTCTTATATTAAAAAAATAATTTCATAAATCTTCATATTTATATGTTAATATTTAATGAAACTTAAAATATCTATTGTACCCTCATCGTTGCTTTTCCTAAAAACCATTATTCCTCCTTCCTTCAAAGTTCAGACCTTGCCCCCTCCCTCTCTCCCTCCGGCACCACCGTTACCATTGGCATGAAGGCCACCGTCAAGAGAGGTGAAAACCTCCAACCATCTGACCAAACGAAGGGCAAAAACATTAAGTAGAGATGAGATTTTGTTTTTGCGTAGTTGGTAAATGAGGAGAGATAGAGAGAGAGAGAAGAAAAAACAGCTTTCTCTCTCCGGTTTGTAATGTTAATGTGTGCTTGTTTAAAGAGAACATCAAGTGAGTGTTTGTGATGTTGATTGTACTATTTTTCGTTGCTCATTTTATGTTTGTTTTCTGAGTGTTGTTTTGTGTATGTGTGCTTATTTGTTCTTCTTTTTTTTTTTTGTAAACAAGGATTGTAGCTTCTATGGAAGAACTGCCGCAGTGTCTCGTCAACCTATGCACTATGGTTTAATTATTAAAAAAAAATGGATGATTAATTCTTCCCACTTTAATGAGATTTGGGGATTTTTCGGAAAAAAAATTGAGTTAAATAATCACTGTGGAGTAATGAAGGGTATTGCGAAATATGAAATTCATAAGATTTGAGATTTGCAAATAGATCAAGGGGTCTTTGGCTTTGGACTTTCTGTTGTTCTTGTTCTTGTTGTTATTATTGCGGTGTTTAGGAGAGAAGAGGAGACAAGGTGGGTATTTGGAATCAATGAAGTAAACGAAAGCAAGGTAACCAGCCCCAACCAGAATGGCACTCAACCATGTCAGTTTCATTTTCAACACTTACCTTTTTTCAGTTTAGATCTGCCTCATCCTTGCTTGGTTTATGCATCGTTGCTGAGTAGGAGCTGTGCATCGGAGAAGAAGATTTGAAAATTGGGAGAAAAATAAATCAAGGATAAAAATATAATTTTATTTAACTTTTTTTAATATTATACTATATAGATCATGTGGTCCTAAACTCTTCCTTTCCCAGTAGAACTCGCCCATATTTGAGGCATACGACAGAATCTAATTAAAAAACTGAATTCAACGTTAATCGGGATCCGAAGATTAAGAAAGGTGTCTAGTTCAGTACTAGTCACCACCAGCAACAAACAAGCAGCAATAGAAGCGCAGAGAGAGAGAGTTAGGACCAAAGTGAAGTGTGTGAATGTTTTTTTTATTTTTTTCGTTTTGATAAACGTGAAGTGTGTGAATGTGAGTGAGAGTGAGATCCCATGGATTAGTTAAGAAGCGAAGTGTGCGCAGTACGCTACTCACAAGTCACGTCACAGCAAAAACATATCACATTCTTGATGCGATGCTTGTCTAAGAAGAATGATAATTATACTTATAAATTATAAAATATTATATTAATTTATATCTTATTTATTATTAAATAGAATATAGATACTATTTAAATGAAATATAGTAGTGTCCCACCTCCTACGATAAATAACACAACTACATGCTTATTCCTCCCCCTTCTCTCCCTCGTATATACACACACTCTCACTCTCTCTTTAGGCACTTTCTCTTTCTTTCTGCCATAGCCATCCTTTAACGGTGTCCATCTTCCTTTACTGACTTCTCTCCCTCCTAATCTCAATTAAATATAATACCCCCAACCCTCCCTTCACTAAAACTGACTCATTTTTGTCTTTCCTTTTTCTTTTCTAATTTTTTAATTTTTTATTTTTGTGTGTGTTCCTTAATCGTTATGGATCCTCCTCTGATAAACGACGCTACATTCTCAGCGGCTAACCCTTCCGCATACACGCTCTCCGAGATTTGGCCATTCTCTGCTACCGACGGAGGATTGGGCCTCCGCATGACCAATTTAGGAGGAGGTTACAATGGTAATTTCCCTCCCTTTCCCGACGCCTCCCATTCCCCCTCCTCCGAGACGTCTCCGCCGAGGAGTCCACCCTCACCGACCAGAGCGCCGCCGCCACCGCCACCGCCACCAGGAATAATCAGCGCAAGAGGAGGAAGGACAACGCCGCCTCCGAGGATGACTCCTCCAAGATGGTTTCCACCAGCAGCGCCAACAACGAGGTGGTCATTTTGATTTGATTTGTTCGGTTTTTTTTTTTTTTTGGTAAAGGATTTGACTTGTTCCTTATATTATACTATGTGTCAATTCAAGTTCAATTATGTGTTTGAAGCTCGAATAAATGAGGAGTTTGATCTGGCGTGAGGATTTTTGCAATTCCAGAATATGTGGCAATATTCCTGATACACCGGTCATTCAATCAAATCTTTCATTATAATTGGCTGATGTGCCATTACATTGTGTAAAACCTTTTTACCCCTGGTACATGAAAATTAAATTCTTTGACTTCCGATTTGAAAGTAACAAAAGTGGTTGAGTAGTTGGGTGATTTTAATATAGACAGTCCAATATGTGGCACCATATCTATCATTAATTTTAAATTTGTATATATGGATGAGGTTCACTATGAAAGCGAGTTTATATTAACATCAATCTAAATTGATTCTCCTATTGTTTTCATGCCATTCGTCATCGGAATAATACGTTTGTTTGCTCTTTTTTTTTTTTTCCTTCTTCTATTTTTCCCCTTGGAATTATTTGTTTTTGTGTCTTTCTTAAGTGTCTTTTAATTGAATGGAAATTTGCGGTGTTCCCATAAAAGAATGCTAATACGAGTTGTATGAACTAAGTGGTCTTGAAAATTTATAGACTGTAGTCTGTAGAGTGTACTTTAGAATTTATCTATAGCATGCTTGTTTTAGATTTCTGGCAAGCCTTGAATAAAAGGAGGTAACATCATTCATTCAGTTAAACACCTGGGTGCAATGAAGCAGACTGGATGCAAAAACAAACAGGCCTCCTAGTATTTCATGAATTCAAAATGTTGAAACTTATACTGTGATGCACTGATGCTGAATTCTGATGACACATGTTGGTCAACTTGGAACAGAATGATTATGACAATAAACGGATAAAATTAGGAGCATCCACCAATGAAAACGATGGTTCAAAAGCAGAAGCAGAAGCGGAAGCAAGTTCAGCGGCTGGTAACAAGTCAGCCGAAAAAAGTGCAAAACCTTCCGAGCCACCTAAGCAAGACTATATTCATGTGAGAGCAAGAAGGGGCCAAGCTACCGATAGCCACAGTCTAGCAGAGAGAGTAATTCGCTTCTCTCTTATTTTATTTGCTGTCTCTTATAAGCTTTGCATGCTGTTAGAAGGCCTCCTGGTCCAGAAACAAAGGAAAATTTTAGATGTTTTTCTTTATTTTTACTATTTACTCAGGAGCATGTCACTTAACAACACCTGTTTTTTCAGGCAAGAAGGGAAAAGATCAGCGAGAGGATGAAAATTCTTCAGGATTTGGTCCCAGGCTGTAACAAGGTAAACATAGTATCTGTTAGATCATTGCAAGATTATTGTTTGTCTTTTTATCCCCTTCAATGTTTTTTAGTTTTTCTGTTCAGGTAATTGGTAAAGCACTTGTCCTGGATGAGATAATCAATTACATCCAGTCTCTGCGGCATCAGGTTGAGGTGCATATCTTCATCTTTCTGTCTCTGTTTTACACTCAAAAGATATCTTTTCTTTTTGTTTTTAACCAACGAAATCTAATTCTGTGCCAAACAACTTGAGTTTTGTAGTTCCTTTCAATGAAGCTTGAAGTTGTTAATTCAAGATTGAACATGAACCCTACTATTGAAGGGTTCCCTTCAAAAGATGTAAGTTTATCAACTTCGTTATGTTAATCATATTGACTTCTAACATCAAATCCATTTCCATCTATATGCATAAGATTTAAATGTTATGTGAAACTGAATATTCTGGATTCTATAAAATATTTTTAACACTGCAGAAGAAAGTTAAACATAGAGCTTTTGTCTGAAAGTTGTTTGATAAAATGATTTGTCATATAGCCAATTATTCCCTGACTTCTTTATTTGAAAAGAATTATACAACAAAATCATCTATAAGTATATGGGTCCAATTGTGACATCATTCTCACTGATCAGCTTACATAGCTTGATGGAAGTCAATGTTTTATGGAACAAGTAAGAAGAAAGGGAAGAAAAGAAAGACACGGGGGAAGAAAAGGGGGGGGGGAATCAGTATGGAGCAGCGGAAGGAAAAGATCAGCAAGGAAGAAACAGGATAGCGATGTTTAAGGAGAAGTTGAGAGAGAAAAGAGATGAGAAAGTGAAATAACTGTGTGACCAAAACTGCTTGGGTTCTTGGATCTCTTGCTAGGGATGGAAATAGGCCGAGCCTACCTTTAGCTTAATAGGCTGGCCTATATTCCCAAAAAAGAGCCTAAATGTGGGTCTATTACTACATAGGCCTTTTTTATCCTTTAGTCCCTTTCCTAAAAACCTGATTTGCCTAAAAGATTATCTAGAGGCCTATTTGATTATAAGATATTTTTAAAAAAAACCAAAATGCCTACTTTTAACTAAGTCAAAATACTACTAAATATGTCAAAAATATATATATTTTTATATAGACTAAAAAACTTAAGTTAAAAAATATATTTTTAAATATATTAAAAATAGTTCTATTATTATTAGATATTTAAATAATAATAATAATAATATAAGGAGGTCAGTTAGGTTTAATAGGTTATTTTTATTTCCTAGAGCTTAGCCTGATTAGCTAAAAAGACTTTTTGAAAACCTTTGACCTAGTTTATTTACTAAATAGGTTTAGGCCGAATTAGGCTGAATGTAGATTAGGCCGAAGATCCTTACAAGTAGCTTAGCCTATTTCCACCCCTATCACTTGCCAATACCCAGCTCCATTATATATTGTCACTAGAGAATGAATACATGCATAATTTTAAGACATATAATTAACACTAAGCTACTCTCATTCCATATTAATAGTCACTGTTGGGAAATTGCAATTTTGGTACATTGAAAAGTCAATGGTATCTTACTATAATTTGTAGCTAAATACATTCACTTTTCAATGTAACAAATTTGCACGGTTTCTAAGAGCAACTATTAATATGAAATGGAGGGAGTATTTCCTAAGACTATTATGTTTCCAATGCCACTAAGTAATCACATGGTGAAATTCAATAGTCACATGGTTTATTTCCTAACAAATTACTCATTCTATTCCTTATTAATAGTTATCTTGGGAAATCAAGACAATTTGATACATTAGAAAGTTAATGGATTTGGCCACAATCAATAATAAGGAATGGGGGGAGTAACTATCAATAATAAATATATAGACCACATAGAAATAGAAAATAATAAATGTATCTTGATAAAGGTAAAACGATATATGAGTGGATCATATTACTCCTATTAAAATAGTAGGAGTATAAATTTATATGATTACAATGTTGTTGAAAAACAAAATACAATTAATTATAATAGGGATAATATTGGTAAAGAAATTAATGTTTCTTGATATAATAAATGAACAGATGTTTGCAACAAAAAAAACTAAGAAAAGTGGACAGATGAAGTAAAAGGCAGTATTTCCTAAGATTGTTATATTTCCAATGCCACACACTAATCACAGGTGAAATTTAACAGTCACATGGTTTAATTCATAACAAATTAATTGTCAGTTTCATGTCACAGTATCCAAAACTCAGTGCTCAACGATCCACAAATTGCCAAAACCAACTTGATTGCCATCATATCTTCCTAAAATAGCTCAACGGATTAGTGGTGGATAGGGAGGATTCAGTTAACACAATATCTCCAGGGTTTTATCTCTGATGCAGCACCCATTGTAGATGGAACAACATTCTGTAAATCATCGTTCAGGGAGTGGACAATAGGTTGAAGCTTTCAACTGCTTCTCCATTTTAGTCATCCGAAAATCTAAAATTTGTGTCAAGCTCACTTCTGCAAATCCAAATTGCCTTGATGATTTGATTTAACATCTTCAGGTAGGAAGGATGGTAGCTTGATTTCAAGTTTGTGCTCTCATAATGGTTGTAACATCTTGAAGCCTTATCCCCGTAAACATTCAAATTTCTGCTTTCACCATGATTGTGATGTCTTGAAGCCTTAAACCCTTAATTTTGGCTCTGGAGTCCAAAACTTGGAAATGATACCCAGAATACAAAAGGTATATTTCCTACCAATGTGGGTGTGCCATTGAGATTGCCAAGGGAGGGACTAAGTTGACGCAAAAGCTGACCCCAATTATCTGGAGGCTTTCCGTGCTTTAAATTGGGGCATCATCTTCTCACCCTAAATTTTTGTTCACTCAAAAGAAAAGTGCTCATCAACTAAGCCTTGTGCTATTATGTCGGGTTGGCTACATACATGGCCTAACTAGACGGGAAAAAATAATAATTTTCCAAACACAGTTCCTGGTGGAGAATGACTTTTGTAGTCATACGAAATGCAGCATAGTGAGCTGATTACATGCACTGTCTTAATGAACCCTACCGTTTTAAAAGAATTTCAATGTTTATCAGAGATGCTAATTGTCTATTGGAACTATATTTTCTTTCATCTTGCTATGTTTTACCCAAGTTACGTGCCTACATACATGGCCTAACTATACTCTTGGGTAAAAATAATAATTTTCCAAACACAATTCTTGGTGGAGAATGACTTTTGAAGAGTGAAAGAGACTATGTTATTCCCTTGACCTCCCAATTTGGAGGGTCAAAATAGCCTGGTTTTGAGTGGCAAGGGAAGGACACATTGTTTCTTACTAGCCATGTCACTCCCTCCTCTAAAATTATTTCCAACCAATAGTCACTTAACTTTAGCTCTGCTATTCTTTGCCACTCCCTCCATTTTCATTCTCCTAATTGTAGCCTAAAACACACATCTAATGCATCATAGTTACTTTAAGACTGTTTGTCCTCATAATATTATGTAACCAGTTACCTTATTTGATTGTTTCAGGTTGGTACTCAGCCATTTGACGTGGCTGGAATGATATTTGGATCACAAGAAGCTAGGGGGTATGCTCAGGGATCACAACCTGGATGGCTGCATATGCAGATAGGTAGTGATTTTGGGAGAGAAACATAGGTCAAGGAAGTCTCATTGAGAATTACTGATCAGCCTCAGTGGGTTTGGTTTTCTATTTATAAACTAAAAATCTAGTGGGGTGGTTACATAGCTTGGTGTATTAACAACCTAGTCAACTGCTGCAGAATGTTGTAGGTTTATATGTCCGTCGTTATAGTATTATATCATTATTTATAGGAAGTGCGTCTAATCTGCATATGCTTCATCTAAGAGTAGGCATGTGCTTCACTACATTAGCAATTTAGCAACTAGAAACAATCTTAGTGTGGTTTTTCGTTTTTAAACTCTGCTGTTATAGGATTCATCTCTCCTGATTTGTTTTGTATAACAATATATATATTCAGCAGGCATGTATTTGTGTTTCTCAGTGGAGACTGTTTGGATACCATTTTATGTTTTGTAAAATTAAGACACTGGAAGAAACAGATTGAGAGAATGATAATGTGTCTTGAAACCGTGGACTCGCAATCTGAAAGACAACTGCATTTTTCGCGCTGAGGTTATTTTGTTTTTCCTTTTATCTTTTTGTCGTTTTATGTAGTCATAGTTGTTCATCAGTAGTAACGAACAAACTAGTTACTTTTGTTCAATAATTATCCACGTTTTCATTACATATGTGTAATATGTCCTTTTGCACCTCAGGAATATTTTCTTATGTAGAGCAATGCTCATGAGACTTGACCCTCAATATGGTATGAAGTTTACTGGGAAATGGTAATAAGGAGAAGTAATAATAACAATGTATGATGCTGAGCTTCTTCTCAACAAAACAAGATGTCTATTGACAATTCGCATGGAACTCTTGACCTTACAGGCATGTTTGAAAAAAAGATTATTTATAGACACAATCAATTACTTTTGACAAACTTATTTTAAGTTGTTGAGTACAATAATTGTTTTGAATTGAAAATAAGTTAACTTTTCAGTTTGGTTTGAAAAAATAAGTAAACCTAAACACATATAAATGTATGAATGTATCACTATTACCCCTCCAGCTATTAAAGAGTAAATCTAATGTTTTGGGGGTACTACCGTGATTTTTTACGTGAAAAATTTGTTAAACATGAATTTTAGGATCAGTTCTTGTAAAATCAGTTCTCTGCAATGGCAACACGTAAGCAATTACCATCACCAATCAGCCAGCAAAGTCCTGATTTCATAATATTCCAGCAGCATAAGCAGTCATAATACTTGTACGGAGAATGTCTCGTGGCCACAACCAAAATCCACATATGATTTGTATACCTTAAGGTGATTAGTCACTACTTCCAATAATAGATACCTTAGGTTCACCTAAAAAGACTAGCATTACTTAATTTACAAACTGGTAATGAAACTTGTACGAGTCATATAATTTACATTCTTGCACGAAGTGTGGAGAGGTATTCAATTAGTCCCATCAGAAATCTTTAGTATAAAGCAAAATACATTTGTTTACATATTAAACTCGACGAGTCAATTGTAATATTCGTTGTAAGTTTTTGTTTTCCTTTTATGTGGATATTCGTTCATTGGTTTATTAGCAAAAGAATCGTGCAATCACATTACTCATCCAAAAAACTATTGTGGTTTAACTTCAATGCTGAATTACTGCAAGAAAAACCGCCTCTAGTACAAAAACGATTTTCGTAATCCAATATCATTGGATAACACTCCCATGATTTTTGTCCCACTTTTTTTCTTTTTTAAACCTATCTTTCCACCTACTCTTTTCTTGCTTTTGATTGCCTAAAATTCTGATTCGCACTGTTTTTTTTATCCACTTTTTTTTTTAATCTATCTTTCCACCTACTCTTTTCTTGCTTTTGATTGGTTAAAATTATGATTTGCACTGTTTACTCGAAATTTTTTTGAGCTAAATAGCAGGGCTCCTCATTTGCTTTAGCTGTTAAAACCACCTCCCATCAAGCTCAATTTTACCTGTCAGCAAGCTGAATAGATTTTTTTTTTCAGAATTAGTTAATTCGCCCTCTAACTTATTTTTCAGTTTCAAATTTGTCCTCTTAACTAATAAATGTTTTAAATTTATCCTTTAAGTTTTAAAAGTCAAACACTTTAAACCTCTGGTTAACATTGTTTCCTAAATTAATGGAATACACTCAGGATATGTTTATGAGTTTGGATTTTAAAAAAGAGAAGAGAGAGAGAAGGACTTGTGTAAAATTATATTATAAATCTTCACCTTTTCTTCAAAATTCAAACTCAAAAACATATCAAAATCCAAACTCACAAAAATAGCATGACCCTAAATAAAAAATTAGAAACTACATCTAGAAAGAAAATTGATGAGAGGTCATGCTATTTGATGCCCAGCTGTGCTTATCCAAGACAATAGCATTCTCATTTCCAACAGTCATTACCTTTCCAAAATATTTTCCATTTCAAGATTATACCCATTCCTTTTACAAATTAATTCTCATATTTCTTTCCTTTCAGTGCTGTCAAATGTCGAAGAAGAGGAGTGAGTGTTGAAATCCCAGCAAATTTGGGTTGGGCTCTAAATAACAGTAACGTCGATTGAGATATTATATGTTGTTAATCACATCCATGGCTATGGCAATTCAATCTTTGAGCCAGATTACTATTCCAAAAGGGGCATTTTCCCAATTCGTATGAAACACATCGATATCGAAAAGAAGTTGATTTTCATGATTTTTTAGTTTTGAAACCTAAAACAGAAATGAAAATTGGGAAATTAGGAAAAAGCCAATGGCCAAATTTTTTAATAAGGGGTATCATAGATATTTCCACATGACATAACACCCTCGCACTTGCCACGTTGGATGCCAAGTAAGCATATTCCGCTAATACAATAAACGGTGTTAACCAAGAGGATTGGTGTGTTTGACTTTTTAAGGCACTGTTTGGTAAAGAAAAGAAGTAGAGAAAGAAAATAAAGTGAAAAGATATAAAGAGGAAGGAAATTGAGGTGATTTTTATTTTTCATATGTATATTTGGATGAAAAAAAATGGGAAGAAAGAAAATAGAAGAAAGATTAATTTGTTTTATTTGTTTGGATAAAAAATAAAAGGAAAGAAAAAATAATGATATTAAATGACTTTTTTATCCTTGTATTATGAAAAAATCAAAAGCTTATTCTTTATAGAATAATCTAAAAGATTATTGGAAACTTCAAATTAGATATAATTTTATCATAAATTTATCTATCAAAATAATATAAATAAATATAATAAAAATTTACATTATACATATGTATGTAAAAACATTCAATTCAATATCTTTATTTTATATTTAATAATTTTATTAATTAATATCAAATGGAAAATATAAATATTTTTTAATATAACAAGTTTATAATAATATCAAGCTAATAAATAAAAAAATACTAATCAAAATTAATTATTTAAATTATGAGTATATTTTTGAAATATGTAAATATCACTCTATCTTTTGACACTTTTCTGTCCACATAGGGAGGAAAAATTTGGCTGGACCCCACACATTTTTTAGCAATGTTCAATCTTCCCTCTCCCAATTTTCTTTGCACCAAATGACAGAAGATCCTTCCCTCCACTTTCCTTCCTTTCCCAATCTTTCCTCTTTATTTCCTTTCAAATAAACACATTGTAAAGGGCAAACTTTAAACATTGATTAGTTAGAGGATAAATTTGAAACCAAAAAATAAGTTAGAGGACGAATCAATTAATTTCAAGGAAGAGAAAACAAGGCATCGAAGATAAGGTCCTGGTTCAAAAGTTTAGAGGTTAGCATTAGAGGTTAACCGAAATATAATAAAATATAAAATATAAATAAATATATACAAATGATAAATTCAAAAGTAAAAACCTATATTAATTCATCAGCATTAACATAACCAACACAAAATAATCCTTGACAATTGACATACAAAAAGGTAAAAACACATCTTGGCACGGGTAGAACAAAAACATTCACAACAACAATACAAACCAAAATCTACAAGGAGTCTTCTAATATTGTGACAACATAGAGAAGATGAGAAGTGAGATTGAGAACCACTCACCTGAGCTCATGGTGAGGCGGAGGTCGCAGAGCAAAAGGGAGGGCAACATCAAGTGCGAAGCAAAGGGCCGAAGCTGCGTGTAAAGTAGAGGCAAGGAGCACGCAGAGTAGAGGCAGCTTCACCAAAGAAGAAGATCTAATGGGGAAACTGAGAAGACACTGTGAGTGTGAAATGAGACTTGAGCTTTTTTTAAAAGGCTGCTAAAAAACGACAACGCTTTGCTTTTCTTCCTTTTTTTTGTGCTTGAATCAACCAACCTTAGAAAGGGAGTTATCTGATTTCTTGGTTTTGACCGGTTTTTAACTCCCTGATTTTAGACGCTTAACCATACTGGCAAGGCAACCGGTTTCCAGTTAGCCCAGTAGAACCAACTAGTCAGATCTGATTTTCTCTTCTATGATTAATTTTGCCTCTATTTTTTGTGTGAGAATAGAATTTGTTTGTGCGGAGCATGCGGCTAGTTTCCACAGACGATCACCAGAACGGAGGACTCCCTTTCAAATGGTCCACACTTGTTCTGACACCTCAATACCTCGCTCTATAAGGGATTTTGACTTGTGCCCTTCAATCCAAGTATGAACGACGCAATATTTGAAGCTTTGGACCAAGAAACATGACATTTGCGGAATTTCAAAAGTACAATAAGCTGAAGGCCAACAGCAAAGAAAAAAGGACTCAGTAACTTCGGCAAATTATAAGATGAACCCTATTTTTTGGGTTCATCATAAACCTCTTGTTATAAGTTATTAGATGATTACTATTTTTATTGGATGGTTTGATCTAATAGTTGATGATAGGGAATCCATGATGAATCTAAAAATAAAAGGTCCACCATAAAACACATCCACTAACTTCTATACTAAAATTGTTCATAGGAGACTGCAATCTACAATAACTTCTTCAGGTCGTTTTAACATATCTGCCCCATCTTCTAGACATTGCATGGTCCACTCACATATACCGTTATAATTTATTTGAATGGTTGAGATTTGAAGATATAATAACTTAAAATAAAATAATTTTAAAAGTTAAAAAACATATTTTCTAAAAGACCTAACTACCCCCTCTTGCTCCTCTAATTTTCATCACTTCTACCACCCTACTCCAACCATGGTGACCTGCAAATTGGGGGTGCAAGCATGTAGCTACCATCCTCTCTGTCCCTCTTTCATAACAACATCACAGCAAACTACATTTCTGGGTCAAGTGCCCGATTTGGTCATAATTACCTTCATGCTTACTATGTATGTCGGAAACAAGATGTATGATAAGGCCCATGAAATGCTGCAGTTCATTCATAAAAGCGGGCTGCAGCCAAATCTTGTTACCTACAATAGCTTGATGGACTTATACGCCCAAGAGGGCGACTGTTGTATGCAACTGGGAAAAGCTGGAAAATACAGGTTGCGAACTTATATGTTGATGAGTTGGTTATTGATTAATAAAATCTAAATATAATACTAATATTGTTTTCTTACAAAACTCAACAGATCTATTCTAGAAATTTATGTGAATAAATTAACACTTTTGCTTGACCACAAATCAAATAGGTCTCATCTTCTTGAGAGGAACATGGCTTAACACCGGAATAAAGAAGAGGGTAGTGGCAGAAGTAAAAAAGTTTGAGATTTAAAGAGGGTTATTTTAGTTATTTAGGAGCGTTTTTGGGTGGACCATGAGAAAGTCCAAAACATGTGAAGGACTACTTAAACACGAGCCAACATAACCCCGTAAATGAAATTGAAGCATTGACATTCCTGCTGAACATGTCTTGTTTAAAAATTTAAGTACAAACATTAAGCAATTCAAGCATTATAGGAAGCATACTAAATTGAGATGAATGACAAAAATCATTTAAATTCAAACTCAGTCAATAATTTATGCAATCATTCAAGGCAGTACAGTATCACCTGGCTATTCTTTACTTGTTACACAACCCCATATCCAAATCCTTTAGTGCCGTATTTGTAAGAAACCACAAACCTCTATTTAAGATGCACTTTTGGAAGTGTTCAGGTTCAGCATTGAAGTCCAGTGTTAAAGATCCATTCTGGAAATGTTCACTCGGTCAAAACGACAAAACGGATTGAATTCAGCATAGCAAAAAATCAAGGGACAAGGGTGCTGTTAACCAGTCCCTTTAGGGCATTGTTGAAGAGGCATATAATACTGTCTATTAACAATATCATTTAATGAATAAATCCTCCTAGTAACTCGAAGAAGAGAGAATTAAATACTTTTAGGATTCCCACTATATTAAATTTCTACTTTTCTTTTAATACATTCTGTTGTAGGAGAAATCCCTAAACCAATATCCTGAAAATAGTCATTAACAAATGCCAAAAATGAATGGGGTTAATTGATACCTGTTGAAGGCTGTAGTGCTGATGGGAATCACACCAGCTGGAGACACGAGAGCATCAACTGGAACATCAGATGAAGTGATTGGTATTGCTCCTTCATCCAGTATTTGTTCTGAATATGACAGAGCAACTGCAAATCCAAAGTCAAAGCATTGATAGAGATAGATTTTGTAGGGTTGATTTGATTCAACCAAAATCATGTATTCTTATGAGGAAGAAATGCATACCAAGTAAGGGTTGCTTCCAAATTTGTGTCTTTGCAAGGTCCTGGTAATTCTTCAGGAATGTGTCATAGTAACTGTGGGAAGGAGGAGAGATATTAACTGTTAACAAAGCCTGAACTATGATTTTGTAGCATTTGTGATAAAAAAAGATCATGATATAAGAATGAAACTCAAGCTTGATTTTGTTACAACTTAGCTAACCAAGCCCGGTTTTGGCAATGGTTGGTAACATAAGACAAAACAGAATAATTAATTCTACTCAGTATTTTCAAACAACTGATACTTTAAACAACATAGAGACAGATTTACATTTTTTTGACAGACAAAAAAATATGAAAACATACCCTCCACCACGGCCTAAGCGTTTTCCAGATCTGTCAAATGCCAGTCCTGGGATATGAATAATGGAAATAGTTAGCTATATTTATTGTGTACATTAATAAATAAATAAAAATGAGAAATTACCAGGTAAAAGCAACAAATCAACAGGGTCATTTGCCTGCATAACTGCACCAAAGAGATCTTTCAGACAGTTGTAGATATTGGCCAATCAGGATAATTAGAAAATACATTTGATGGAAGTCAACCCTACAAGATCAGCAAAACAAAAATAAATGCACAAAAGTAGCCATGATAGAAGGAAGAATGCACATAACTTGAATCAGGCCCTCTGGTAGCTGCTTTGTAAAATTTATGCATTTGAGAGGCTTTACTTTTTCTTTCCCTTTCTCTCTTTTTTAAAAAAAAAAAACTCAGTTTTTAGCTGAAGAAACCCTGATTAGCATATGCAAAGTATCTATAAATCTATGTCATCCAGGATGTAGACAGCACAAACATGTCTAGAAACAGCTGGGTTCCATATGAACTGAAGTCTGCAGATCATTGGCACTAACACGGAGCAACACTATGAGACTTGACAAAATTTTGCAGAACAAGGAGTATAAATTCCCAAACACTAACTCCATATGCTGTTACAAATTATGGCCTAATAATTTTGCAAAACTTCAAACTTAATTTGGTAGTCAAGAATATAATTTTCTAGTAAGCAATTCATATGAAAGCTACAATGTTCAAGCAATAACAAGAGATATCCGGCAATAAATGAAAAGAACAAAGTCAACAAACAAATGTTCACGTTCTTGAATATACGAAAAAGTGGGACAACAGGTACCATCTTCACGTGCATTTCCGTCAGCATCAAAAGGGGCTGGTTCTAAGATGTCCATTGAATTGGCAATGAGATCATCAATACGCGAGATGTGGAGCATACGCATGTGACTGTTCTTATCCTCCACCCGTGGCACATAAAGTTTTTTCCCCCTGTATATAGTCATCTTGTCTTGAGCAAGAGAATATATAAAGCTCATTCACAAGAATTGGAAGATTTTATTTGGAGGTGGGAGCCAAAAATACCAGTCATATACTTAGAACCAAAAAAGTATGAAAAGCAATCTGCTAAAACATTAGGATCTATTTGGTTTGAGTTTCCAGTTTTTAGTTTTTACTTTTAGTTTTTCAGTTTTCAGAATTTTGTGGAGGAAAAACTGAAAACTGGAAATAAAAACTGAAAACTAAAATTTATAGTTTTCAGAATTTTCAATATTTCCTTCACAAACTAAAATGAAAACTAAAAACTGGAACAAAACAAGTTACTCTTTAAGCTTTTCCTCGACACTGGACAAAACAAAGTTAGAGCTAAACGTAACAAGGAAACATCATAAGTACCCAAAACCGTCCAGTACTAGTTGTCATAACTTACATATATAAAGTTGTCATAAATGATTCCCTCAACAACATCCTTCTCTCAAATATTAGATAGTAGATATTACCCTACCAAAGTAAGCAACTAACATAGGCTCATAATTTGCGATTAAATCCATCATTTGAAGATAAGTGACGACAATGCAATACCTTGCAAAATTTGTGATAAGAGTTTGGATGTATCGACTTCCCGTAAAGCACTGCAGCTTATGTAAGCACATAATCTGAGACTAGATTTGAACCATGGAGCTCCCAATATTATATTTTGAATAGCCTCATCTGAAATAATAGCCACAAAAATACATAAATATGTAAACAAATATATTAAAACATGAAAAGCCTTACGTACGATCACAATAGTTGAAATTCAAGATAAAATTGAAAAAAAAAAAGGCTTTTTATATATTTGTAGCATACCTTGTTGAGATCTGAGGGAGGGGTCGATAGCTTTGAGGGCCTTTCGGACCTGAGTTCGAAGCGCACGTTTGTGGTTGAATATGGCGTCCAGGTCATGTTGGTTGTTGCTGCTGCTCGTAGTGCTCGCCATAGTGCGCAGAGTGACAAGAAGAGTCTTTGCTGCTGCTCCTGTGGCTGTATACCACCACTGTGTCATCGTTCTCTGCGTCCTCATTATTTTATTTTATTTTTCACTTTTGTTATTATTAGATTAGATTAACTTTTGTTATTGCATCGATGATCGATAAAGATCTAATTATTCCGTCTTTTTTTGGAACAGTTTAAATATGTTTCTATATTTTAAAAATTTATAATTGACCCCTAAACTTACAAAAACATTTGTAATTAAGTGGGACTCCAGACATTTTTAGTGTGCGCTTGGTTTTGTAACTGTAAAATTAATTTTGAAATAAAGTGATTAATGTTTAATAGATTAAAGAGGTGTTTGTTTTGGGGTGAAAATCACTTTTTTCACCTCAAAAAATCATTTTTCATATATTTTGATAAATTTTTTAAAATAATAAAAATCACAAAAAAATAGTTTTGATATTTTTATAGAAGTTAAAAAATAGTATTCAATTTTTTTCGTTATATATAAAATTTACGTTTCATAATCACTTTTTCTAAATATTTGAAACAAACACACCCTAATACGAGGAGGGATTTTAATAAGATTGATATTGTTTAGGTAGTATCGATAAAAATCACTTTTAAATATATAATTACATAAAAGGACACAAATTTCATATTACTTAATTCAAATTATCCTCTATTAAGATATGCATTTGACAATAAAATAATAAAATCAAAAATATTTATTAATTTTTCATTACTAAATCAATGTACTGATATTTAACTATATATTGTTATTTTATTATAACTATTTAATTTTCATAGTAATGAATTTAGTTTTAATATATTGATAATATAAAAAATTTTATATTATCACATAAATAAATATAATTAACTCTTATACCTATTATTTGAAAGATCTTACAAGATAAAATTATATAATTAGATTATGGAATAATAGTGTTGGAACCAAATTTTACTAAGTATTAAAATGCCAAACTGCCCTTCGACCATGGTGAGATGAGAATCATAATAAAAGAAGTTTGACTTTCGAAGTATGAAAGCTCTTGGTGATGGCAGTACATAATGAATGTTTGACATGTCAAAGTTGACCAAGACAGTGAAGTTTGATTTGCAAGGAGGAATAGATTAGGATTAACAAAGCTTCAAGTTTGTCAGTCAACATGTCGAACTGATAGCGTCACTCAAGATGAAGCTTGAATATCCAATATTGCAAGATAGTGATGACAAGATTCTCATATTGAGTTCACAGGTCAAAGTCCATATTTGTCATTTAGAACTTAGAAAATTTTGGAAGATTTAAAAAGATTCTCAGAATAAGTAGGAGAGAGACAATGGTCGAGCAACGGTTAATAGCTGTTGTCGCGGCTTTCAACAGTTACTAACGGAAGCCCATAAAGACACGAGAAAGTGGTAATCACTCGACGATGAAGGCGTATGACAAAGAAATAAACTGCAGGAGGCACATTGACAATATTCAAGGACAAGCCAAAGATAAGTGTCACAATCTTAGAGTCCTAGGATGCCTATAAATAGTGGTTTTGTACATTTCTAAAGTGTTGGAATTTTTACTTAGGCACTTGCTCTACAATGTCACCCTGATGACTAAACAGAGTTTAGAGTTCTTTGAGTAATTATTCTCAATCTTATTTCCTATTTTCCAGGACTAGATTTCCTTTACATTTTCTATACTTTATTTACATATGTCAATCAAATACTTTGCATTCTGCAAATCTTCTACACTTTAACATTCTGTTTGTCAACATTTCATACACAACACACAAATCACATTTACACATTCCATCCTCATCTCATTCATCCATATTTAACACTCGATTTGTGTTGAACCCAAGAGGAGTAATTTTTCACTCCAAATCGATATATTAAAAAAAGTAAACGTTGATATCCAAAATTTTGAGTTTATCGATAAACACCTAGTTTAAAGCAATTTGACCTCCTTTTCAAGACATTGGTCGAGCGACGGTTAATGGCAGTTGTTAACGATTTTTAGTAGTTACTAACGGAAACTTCATAAAGACGCCACAAAGTGGTCACTGTTCAACAATGAAGATGTATGATAAAGAAAGAAACTGTCAAAGACACGTGAACAACATTAAAGGACGTAGCCAAAGACAAGTGTCATAATCTTAGAGTCCTAGAATGTATATAAATAGTGATTCTGTACATTTGTAAAGGGATGAAATTTTTACTCATACACTCACTTTACAACGTCACTCTAATGACTAAACAGAGTCAAGAGTTCTCTGAGTAATTGTTTTCAATCTCATTTCCTGTTTTTCTAGGACTAGATTCCCTTTATTTCCTTTACATTTCCTATACTTTATTTATATATGTCAATCAAATACTCTCCAGTATGCAAATCTTCTACACTTTAACATTCTGTTAGTCAACATTTCATACACAATACACAAATCACATTTACACATTCCATCCTCATCTCATTCACCCATATTTGACACTCAATTCTTTTTGGTATTGAACCCAAGAGGAGTAGCTTTCGCTCCCGAATTGATATATTAAAAAAAGTAAAGGTTGACGTCCAAACTTTTGAGTTTGTTAATAAACACCTAGTTTAAAGCAATTTGACCTCCTTTTCAAGACAATTGGTAGAACGACGGTTAATGGCGGTTGTCAATGGTTTTCAGGTTACTAACGGAAGCCTCATAAAGACACCACAAATTGGTAACCGTTCAACAATGAAGGCGTATGATAAAGAAAGAAACTGTCAAAGACACGTGGACAACATCCAAGGACGCAACCAAAGACAAGTGTCACAATCTTAGAGTCCTAGGATGTATATAAATAGTGGTTCTATACATTTGTAAAGGGTTGAAATTTTTACTCAAACACTCGCTCTATAACGTCACCTGATGACTAAACAGAGTCCAAAGTTTCTGAATAATTGTTTTCAATCCCATTTCCTATACATTTCTCTACTTTATTTATATATGTTAATCAAATACTCTACATTATGCAAATCTTCTGCACTTTAACATTCTCTTAGTTAACATTTCATACACAACACATAAATCACATTTACACATTGTATCATCATCTCATTCATCTATATTTGACACTTGATTCACCCATATGTGTCCTCAGCATGCAAAAGTGTCCTTATCACACTTCCTCTTTAGTTGAGCAATCCTTTCCTTATCTCCATTGGTAGCATCTTCAGTAGCATTGGGAATTGGTGTGTTGTTTGGATCAAGCACATAGGCAATGAGTACTAAAAGAAGAAACATCAATTTGTCCTTCCATCGGTTGAAATTTATTCCATCAAATCGATCTAATTTGACAAGCTCTTTATTCATAACCTAAAGATATTTGGTTAGAAAGTAAAAATGGAGATAAAAATTTTCTAAATGAGCATCATGTGTAATTTTACACATGAAACTCATCTAAGGAAATTTTACCCTCACTTTTACTCCACAATCAAACTTCCTGTAAAAGTGATATTTTGATCTTGATTCATCTTAAAAAAAATGTCTAAAATTTTTAGAAAAATAGTAGAAGGTGATGAACAATAACTTGATTATTGTAGTTTTAAGACACGAAATTAATCACTAATTTTAGAGAGATATTCAGCCCCTTCCACACGTAGTTATTATGAGCTGATAACGATACTCTCTAAAGATACAATAAAAGCTTTAAAGTTATTGTCTAGCAATAACAAGAAATTTCCTCTCTTGAATTTGAAAATTAAAAAGACTCAAACTCACATAGTAAAAGTGAGTAAAATGTTTAATAATGGGAAATATATACAGTTGTTTTCTGGATAATTTCGAAACATCATGTTCACTTGTGAGCAATCGCAATTGTTTGAACGCATGTGTCTTTCAAAACTGTACATGAAACAGTATGTCTATCCATGGTTTTGGATTAGTTTTTATTACATAGCTTTTCTTTGAAAAACACGAGACATATCCATTTGAACAACACACCTATGCAATGTTACAGTGTGTTCGTTGCAAAACAAACGGTTATTAACCGTTTCGTTTTATTTATTTATTTTAATTATTTAAATACATAATTAATAAACTTGTAAATATATTTCAGACCTGACCTATGTGAAAAATTGAATATGGTATGCAAAACTGATTTTTTAATGAATATGTTACATTTTGATGGAAAATCTACTAATATTCTGAAATCACTTACAGTTTGGTGAAGCTTGAGAGCGAGCAGTACAGTTTGTATTTCTTCCACCCCAGAAAGAAATACTGACAATAAAAAGTAGTCATATAAACAAGCAAATCCTAGAGCAAGTTCGTCCAAATGATCCTAGTGAAAGGCTAGACAAGCCTAGTAATGTTGATATTCAATTTCTATCACAGGACATGCTTTGAGTTTTCAAGTGATTGACCCTTCAAGTTTAGAAATTTTACACACAGATACGTGAGACAGAAGAATGTCATATCATCCATGCTTCCTCTGATACTTGAGCTGCCCCTTCAGTGTATGAATAACTCTCAATCTCCACCACAAGCTACACTTTCGTTTTCTGTAATTTTGGTGCAACCTCATGAAATTCAATCACCACCATTATGAGCACAACCATTTGGTTCCAGCACATTTTAGAGTCAATCATCAATAGATAGAAAAAGGCATCATGCTGAAGCCATAACAAGGTGACTCAGCTTCTCTAGTTGCTGTGATATCTGTGTCAAAATTTTTGTCCCTTCACTATTTTTCTCTATGAACCCACTGTTGGCTTGAAGATCCTTCACCTTTTCAGTTAGGGAAGACAGTTGTTTTGGGAGGGAGGCTACACTTCCTTTTCCTGTCACAACACAAGCATTGTGAGGAATGGTAGTATGCAGAATGATCATTAGAATTGTAATGCTACCAAAAATACCTATTCATGAAGGCATGTATGCTACATTACCTGTCAAATTGTCTACATTATTAACACTGTCAGAGCTAGATTGTAATGAATAAATTCCATTTTCTGCAAAGGGTGTCCTATTTTCTACTTTCTTAATCCGGCCAAGAAGATGTGTTTTCTCAACTTTGAAATCTTTGGTTGAATCATTGACCCTTCCCCTCCATTCTCTGCCTGAGATGACACAACTTGATTAGAATTGAGGCCCTTTACTATATTATCCTCACCATCATTGAGTGTGAGTTGAGCTTCCTTCAAAACAACATCTTCAGCAAAGGATCCAAATTTGTTCCTATAAATCTCCAATTCAGCTTCTAAAGCCTTGAGCTCTTCCTCTCGTTTGAGGAGCATATCATTGGTTGCTTGCAGGGCTTCCTCATCATACTCTGCCTGCTCCTCCATCATTCTCTGATACTGTAAAGCCTCCATCTGCACCGCGGCCTTCTCAGCCTGTAAGCGTGTGATCATGGCCATTGCATTGTTGGCAGCAACAGCCGAAGCGCTCCTTTCTTCGTCCAGCTCCATGTACAAGTCCATGAGGGACTTTCGGTCCAAACGAACCTGCCTCTTCAAATGGTTTAAGATGGCATCATCCAAATCATTGGGAGCACTTGCATCATTAGATTCAGTGGCAAATTCTGTGTTTGGTGATTTCTTCTTCCTGTAAGACCACTTGGGACTGTCATTTGCAGTATCTGTAAGTGGGATTCCAAAGAACTTATTTTCCCTTATAACAGTTGGGGTTAATTTGCTGGACTCTTCGTTCAAATCCTCTACTTCAGACAATAATGGCACGGATATAGCTTTGGTGTCTTCCTTTACTGTATAGAACAGAAACCTTGTCACGCCATAGAAGATGCCGTAATGGCACATTTTGAGTCATTGTTTGACTCCAGTTAAAGCATAATAATAATAATAATAATACAACAATAAGCACTCAAAGCAGTAAGATATATTCTTTTTGGTATAATCTACACAAACTAATGCAGCTATAAGTAGGGGAAGACTTGGAAAAACCATAGATGAAACTATTAAAGAGATCTAGATTTTGTTGGTTTGACTCCAGGTAAATTATAATCTAATTCATGTAGCCGACCTAGGAGAAGGCTTAGTTGTTGTTGTACACAAGCATATACATATTCTCAGGAAATTCATGTTCTGTATAACAAAAATGTTATTCTAACATCAAAAAGTGGTTTTCACCACTGGATGTGATGGTGATTCCAACTATCTCCACTCATATATCACATTCAATGGTGATAGAGTGGGTGTCCCACTTTTGGGTTTTGAAATAACATGGTTGTTTGTATATACTCACTCTTAAAGTTCTGACTACTTGCAGTGGAGCTAATATCATCCTCTAGGAGATCTGAATCATTATCTGACATAAACTTGAGTTCAGTATACAGGACATGAGGCAATTCTGGAGCAGCAGGTTCCTCACTCGTTGCTCTAGGCAACGGATAAGCTCGCGGCGATGGAGTAGGAGCTCGCGTAGATGAACCCGAATGCTTCTTCACTTTAGCATGGGAGGGCTTGACCCTCAGAGGCTCCCCACAGCATGAACACCTCTGAGTGCTGCTTTTCTCAACATTCATGAACCCATCATCCTTCAAACTCAACTGAATTTGTTGGCCATCCTCAACAAAGCACTCCAGATCTTTATGCAGGATCCCAACAAGGGACTTATAGGTGTCAGTATCCGATTCCTTCTCGGTCGCGAACGAAAGCAGGCACCCCTCACACATCCTCCTTATGTCAGAGAGCTTCTTGTGGTTGTGACAAAAGGCCAGGGAAGAGATCTCTCTTGTGAGGCTCACACACAGACTCATCATAATAGAAATCAGGGTTCCTGTGAGCCATTATGTGGTCAAACCTCGTGCATAGCCAGCATGGGATTTTCAATTCAAAGAACCTGGCATACTCATTGGCAATGAAAGCAAGAAACCCATCAAGGAAAAGTATGAATATCAACACCCATTCGAGAAGTACATAGACCACAAAGTGTGGGAACTTTCCAAGCTTTTGCTCAACAAAACGAGTAAATGATCTACTACCCATGTTGGGTAATGGTTTCCTTTCTCTGGTTTCCTTTTGAGGCACAACAAGAAGAGCATAACAGACTGAAAACCAGA
Organism: Dalbergia oliveri; assembly: GCA_030441495.1. NCBI lineage: Eukaryota > Viridiplantae > Streptophyta > Magnoliopsida > Fabales > Fabaceae > Dalbergia > Dalbergia oliveri. Next base: position 43,314,831 of record JAMLFY010000003.1, read on the forward strand.
AAAACAAAAGACAAAAAACATCAACTTTTTTGTAATATATAATGCAGCTTAAGAATTTTATAAATAAAGGGTGGGTGTGGAATTGAGGCAAATAACTTAGAAGGTGGCAAGATGGAGGAAGATCATGATCAACGAGATCACGACCTTTCTCTCTCTATTGTGTGTATCACTGGCAAAGGTTCAATGGAAGGAAAAAAAGAATGTGAATAGTTGTTGTTTGATGAAGACAATGTTTTTCTTTTCAGAGTTTTGGGTGGTGGAATTCAATTGGCTATAATTAGAAGAAACAGTTGTTGCTGTGAAAAAACGTATGGAGGCTGTAATAGGCAGATAATATCCTGAAATAACGGTCTATCATGCACTCTGTTAGCTACCATTTTTGTTTCCCCAAGCACAAAAACAGATGTGTCATTGCTCCAAAGGAAAAAGCTTCGATAGAAGCTGCAACAGGATTTTTCACGTCAAGACACTGTTGTAGCAACATGAGTATCACTTCAGATATCTCAGTTATTCGACCAGCTCCAAAAGCTTTTATATACCTCCTACGAGAACAAAAAGTTCAGACTTTTCTTCAAGTGCATTTGAAGAGAGATTTAACTTACCTGTACCATTACTTATATACCTCGTTAGTTATATCATTAAATATATAATTAAACTGAAAATTTGTGATAATGTACACAGTTAAAAAATAGTACCTATTTAATAATAGAGCAAAGTGGAAGAACCGAAGAATTTGTCCACAAATTTTCACATTCTGGACATCTTTTACTCACCGCCTTTGTTGCGCAGCTATATTTTATCTCCCGAACTTACTTTTAATTTAAACATTGGGGTCTCTTGAAACTCTGGCTCTCAGAAGCTCAGCACGGTTTACTTGCACGTATCGTAATCCAAAGGACTTTTATTTTGTGGGAGTGAAAAATATGATAAAAACGCAATAAAATAATATAGCTCGGATGAGATTCAAGGAAAAAGGGTTATTTGAACTAAACTGCAATTTAGGCTGAGTTAGCTATTTTTTAAAAGTTTGCTAATACGCAACTCAATATCAAGTATAAATATCTCGTACTTTGTCGTTGAAAATTGTCATAATTATATCTTTGTCGATATATATATATATATTTCCTTCAGGACTTTAAACTTCAGCTATGTTTATCTGCAGACAACCACCACAAATTAACAGCCGTATTCTTTCAAATGCCACTTGCCAGCCTTGGCCATCAAAAGACATCTTACCGACTAGACATGAACTGGAAAAACAAAATGATTTTTTTTTCTTTTAATCTTTTTGAGTAAAGAATTGGATAAAATGATACGCAAGTTGTATCTAAGACATTTCACAGTAGAAGCAAATACAGAACACTAAGAGGCCAACCCAATGTGACATTCCTATATTTAATTAGAGACACAAATCTACATCCTCTTTTTCCCCACAATTTGGTTGGATTTTCATAAATAGGAAACTTACTCCCAAGACTCAAGCTAATATAAATCATCATCCATGAGCTTTTCCCATGGAAAAGGAAGCAAAACTATAATAACTATAAGGAGTTGCCTACTGCCCTGTTACTGTAATGGTCCTCTTTGCTAACTCAAGATGATCACTAGTTTGTATTCAAAGCATTTGGTGATAAGTAAGGCGATATGCATCCCTGGACCTGAAAAGAAGTCATTCTTGTGTAAGTGAGAAAAAAAACACATTAATCATGATATCGTGGAACAGAAATTCAAAGGGAAAAAAAAAGAATCAATATCTTGAGTACTCCCCACCCTGCTAGTCCCAAAGCAACATAGGTGATGACGAAGTATCATTGTTCTGTCCCAAAATAAATAAATAAATCATGTAGGGATGGGCAGCACCCATTCCCAGTCCCAGCCAAAGCCCCGTGACAGGAAGATTGGAAACCATATTGGGTGGCGTAGCTTCCTTTTCTAATATCTAGGAGACTACATTTTAACAACTAATTATTTATGTTGTCTGTAAAACAACAAAAGAAAGCAGCAAGCAGTTTGATTACACTTTGATAAAGTGTCTTTTCTTTCTATAAGATTCTGCCAAGGAGAGAACGATAACAACCACCAAAGCATTTTCCTAATTGGTAGAGTTGACTCCATGGATTAAATGACATCATAGAAAGATTATGTTAAGACGAAAACAAAAGGATATAAAACCATCTCTTGCCTGCAATAAACAAGTAGGAATTTGGATGTAACCCTGTAGCAAGAGGTTAACTTTTTCCAGAGAATTATGTGGCACAGGCGTAATCACATAGAGCACACCTCTGACCGTGTCTATGCCCCTCACAATCCCTGAAGAGAAATCAAGATGTGTTCAATGGTGAAGACATTTAGAATCATCTCAATGTATAACAACTAGAAGCAGACATTTAAAATTATCCCAATATATAACATTGCATGATCAGTGCTGATTGTTAAAAGAAACAACTCCAGAGGAATATCACTTGTTTATATTCTTTAATTTTTGCATTTGTGGAAGTATGATAGCCACATATGTGAGAGATCCATTAAGATATATTTACATCTGATATGTCTTCGAAAGGATAAGAGGCGTTGATAAAATTGTTGCAACTAACAGAATGTGAGAAATAATGAAGCTAACCCACAAATGCATATTCCTTTCATAGTATTTTGCATGCCAAACTGCCAATAAAAAATTTGAGACTGATATCAAGTTCAATAATCTACTACATTATTCAATCAGAATGTCCATTTATGTTTATGAGGCATTAGAAGTTTTCTAGACAGGAAAAATGCAGCATCAGGGGCTTTCAGTCGGCTAGTGTTCAATACTAATGCCATCTGAATTGCTTTTTAAATCTAAAATTTCAAGTTAGCGGTAGCTTTCAGTAAAATGACCCTCCATTTCAGAGCTAGACATAACGAGGCATATTTTGGAATTTGGAGATTGGTCAAGTTACCTACCAAGACCAACACACCAAGGTACATTTTCACGTCCTTCAGGATCAACTGCTAAGCCAACAATACCAGCATTCAAACTGTAGAATATTTCAGAGTTCGGGACCTACAAAAAAGTAGGTAATCATAAGAAATATAGTAGAAATTCTTAGCAAGAAAACACAACATACAACAGAACGTATAAAGGGTGTCCCAGTTGAGAGACTCCCACCATTGTGGATTTAGGGAATGTTAGATGAATGCAATTGCAGCCTTATCTCTGAGAGTAGAGAAGCTGTTTTTTAAACTACAGCACATGATGATCAGGCAAGGCAGCAACTTTACTTTTGCACCAAGCAGTGAATAAAATTAGAACAGATAAGGAATCAAACTTGATCCAACCTCACAATGAAGATGTTTAATCTTTATGCTTGCAATGGGAACTTCATAAGGGCAGTGAGAGGCCATGGAACGTGCAAGTTTTTTTATGGTAGAAATATCTGAATCACCAGGGAAGCACTGTCTAAAATAAGCCATTATTCGTAAATCACGCAAGAGACTTGAATTCTTCTGAACAAGCACCCTGGGGAAACAAATGAGAATATTCTATGATACTTGACACAATTTTAAAAAAAAGAGTCCAATAGTATAGGCCACACTAGCAGCAAGAATGAATAAGTTTCTGATCAGATTTGGGCTTACGAGTTGTTGCATGAGTCCTGACGAGCTGAATTTATCTCTATTAAGTTTACTGTTCCAACCTGTTCCTCATCTAACCAGAATTCTCCAGCAGGTAAATTCTTATTTTCCACGGATATGTTTATCTTTACAACATGTGTGGGACAAATATATTTCAACATGTCCACCAATACCTCATAACCAACACCTGGAATGCAAGACAAATGTGGAATCCAACGATTAATGAAGTATCACAGGTTCACAACAAATGATATATTGTTCTTATTCCGAGAAAGTAATGGCTTGTATGCAGTAATAACATAATGCAGTAAGAAGAATAATCAGATTAATAAATTAAAAAGAATTTTGCTTACCTTTCACCCAGCCAGGAGTATTCACAATAAGTGGCAACTCAGTCCTAGGAGAATTTTCTCCCTCATCAAACATGGAATACACCTTTCGGTAATAATCATATATGGCAAACACATAATTTAAGTATGCCGATGGATCTCTTTTAGAGGAAATATCACCAAAGAAAAGGGACCTGTTACAGAATAAATGACAGGTAGTGAGTCAAGGAAGTCCATCACATGTATAGATTGGCTGAGAGCCTGACCCTAACATAAGAGAGCATATAGATCCAACAGAAAGACAGTAAATATCATCCAATTCACCTTCGGACGAAAAACTTTATAACAATGAAGATGAACAATCACGTATGGAACAATATCACATGAAAAAACCATAGCATATCATATTTGTCAATAATCAATTATCAAGATGTTCAAAAACTAATACTTAAGATAATCCTGACTAACTTCAATCATCTTAACAATACTAAACACATAAAAAATACAATGCGCTAAAGTATTTTTATACGATCCAAATCCAAAGCTACAGTACAAAATCCCAAAAAAAAATCAATAAATGAGAAAAAAAGACAGGTTATTGAGATGAAGATGATATAGCAGTTCATACCTCTCTGGTGTTTTCAGGCACGGAATCGTCAAATCTAAAATCGGTCCCAAAAAAAAAAAAAGAATTGAGTTACTCTGACTGCCTGAAAGTTTATAATTGTGTAAAAAACTTTCACGCTATATAGAAATTAAATGCTTCTGAGCGGTGTTTCTTAATTCAAAATCTCACTCGCATGCAAGGTTATCAGAGTCTCAAGTTAACTCTTAAACTCTTACAAGCTTACAATTTTACCAAACAAAAACGAGTTTATCTAAACTCTCGAATTTGATAACCTTTTAAGACTACATGGTTACTAAACTCTTCCGAGTCTAAGATTTTACCACACAAAAAGGAGTTTATCTAAACTCTCTGAGATTGATAACCTTACTCGAATGTATTGAACAGTTGCTTCGACATTGTGTACCTGAAGTTACTTGGTCAACAAGGGTGAGAGAGAGAAAGCCAGGGGAGTGAACTCAGGCTGGCCAACATCGGTGTCTAGATAGGCAACCTTGGTGTAAGCATGGCTGTGACTATTCAACAGCAAGTTGAGGAGGTGGCGGGAGAATGTTGACTTGCCGCAGTTCTTGGCGCCACAAATTACAACGATTGGAGGGCTCAAGGTTCCAACTACGGACTCTGCCGCATCTGACCATTCCTCCGGTATGTATATCTCCGGCGAAGGGTTCTCGCTCTCACAAACGGGACTTCCCATCTGTTAGGAATTGCAAAGAATGCTAATTTCTAGTTAGTGAGTTATGCTCAGAAGTGGAAATACGGAATTAGGATCGTTTATACACTTGAGGTTTTTAGAGTTCAGAGGAACTCGACTTGTCATTATATAAGAAAATAAATACATAAAATTCAAATAAATACGATCAAATCAGATTAGTCTTTACACTAAGATGAAGACCAACTCACTGTTAAAATTTTCTCCCAAGCCAAGTCACAACAGAAGACAACAAGAACAACAAAGTTTTGTTGTCTATTCTAATAAAAGTATAATTGCAAAACCAGAAGTCATGCACCATAGAGCAAAAACTTACCGTTTGATTGATGGGCAACCACTACCAGCAACGAACGGATGACCAGCCGAGCGGCAAGGCGGCAACCGGCGAGGCGGCGGCGGCGCCCGGTTAGTTTGGTTTGGTTGAGTGAGTGGCTGGGCTATGTTGGATTCATGTGACACGGTTAGTGATAGGTCATGTTGACCTAGTCTTTACTTTCTTCTTCAACCTTCAATCACTTCAGAAAATGGTTCGTAGGTAGAGCTCCGCGCAGTTTTGCTGGGTTCACAACGGATTTTGATGGAAGTTGGTGAAGTTCGCGATTCGTGATGTAGGGTTAACGATTTGCAATGTAGGGTTAAGGGTTAGGGATTCGCGATGTATGTGTTGGTTCTAAAAACTATGTTATCAGAGCTCGTCTAACATGGCCCTGGACCATAATGGTCCGTGAAATACAGGCAGTAAGGAGTGTATTCCAAAGCTATTGGGAAGTTTGGGGAATTATATAAATATCCCAAAATGAAAAGACTTAAAATGATAAAATAATACATTGAGCCCTTCTTTAGTCTCTCACTTAGTATCATGATTACCTGTTAGTGGTTTAAATCATAGTTTTAAAACTCAGCCAGTAATAACTAGCAAGGAAGTAAGTGGTAGCATTCAAAATGAACATAATTAAATAAATACTTATAAATATATTAAAATTTAAATAAATATAATAAAATAATATAAATAATCAATAATTTAATCCACTTTAAAAGTTTATACTTATATAAATATTTATGCAAGAGATTATATGAGAGATTATTAATATTTTCAAGGCTAATAATTTAAATGAAATAAAATTCCTAGTATTTAGAAATCAAGAAAAGAAAAGAGAAAAAAAGAGAATAGAAAATACAATGGTTTCCAACCCAAAATAATAAACAATGCAAAGCCCAAAATGAAATTTGGCAAGGGCATGGTTGACAACCAGCCCATTATGATTTTCTTTTTAACTTTAAAAGTTAACAAATAAAACAAAACCCTACTTACCTCACACTCCACTATTTCTCTCTTCTCTTGCAAGGAAGCGCGAGTGTCTCACTGCGCATCTCTCACCCTTTAATCTTTCTTCAATCCGTGCTCTCATCTCTCTCTCTCTCTCTCTCTCTCTCTCTCTCTCTCTCTCTCTCTCTCTCAGGCTCCAAACTTAGTCAATCATTTGCATCCCTCCTCATCGCGGACATGATGACATCATTACGGTACAAGATGAGGCAGAGGCGCTCACGACGTGAGCGACGGATTTGCAGTGATCATTCCCCCTTTCATTCCGAGGCAGGACCCACTTCCCATCGTTTTTTCTTTGTTCTGATTATGTGAACCGGTGGCTCGGTTCAGGGTTTTTGAAAAACTTGAGTCATCCTGGTTCCGTTCCTGGTTTCGGCAGAGCCGATCCAAGTTTAAAAACTCTGGTTTAAATAAATCGTAGATGGATAGTAACAATTTCTTATACAATGCGATGAGGTTTTATTTATAAATTGTTGCTATATATTTATATAAGATTAAAAGTATTTATAATGAAGATACGAAAAATTTTGTCTATATAAGCTAAAGCGCTCTATAATATTTAGAATGTTAACAAAAAATAAACACTGTGCCCTGATTCTAATAATACTTAGTAATTATCATATTAGATGTTATCTATATTACAAATAAGCATAGTACTAAGTAAATGCATAACTGAATATCAATTTTTAAGGTTTTATAAAATATATTTCTTATTTAATGTGAAATATGATTTTTCATAAAATGATAAATATTATAATTTTTATTAAATCAATAATTATGATATTCTGATAAGTATGACACATATAGATATTTAGGTAGCTTTAAAGAAGGAACCAGTTCAATAGATACAATTTTCATAAATTTCGAGATCTTGGGTGCATATGAAGAGATTGCGAAACTTCGTAACCATTATTTATACTTACCATATAAAATTAAGTTGCACATAAACTAAATAAATATGAAATGTCTAAAAGCTCTAAATGCATATATTTCTGACAAGCCTACTTAAAACATTAATTGTAACATCCCCTTTTTCATAAAATAATTTTATTGATGGTAATATTTAATTTTTGTATCTAAATTAAATATTTTATTTGTCTTAATAATTTTCCATCAATATATATTTTAAATATTAGACCAACAAGTTAAAATATAGATATTAACGTTTAAAATAAGACTACAAGTTGATAAAAAATAAGCTCAAAATATATTGTACATAGCCAAGAATAAAATTTATTAAGATAGGTAATAAATGTTATGTTAAGTGTTAATAATTAGGTGTATAATTTTACACTAAAAAGATAAAAAGTGTAACAAAAAAAAAGTAAAAGTTAAAAAAAAAAACTTTCTAAGCCTATATATGTTGAACAAGTATGGTGCTTTGACAAAAGAAAAATTTTAGTGTGTGTAGTGAAATAAGTCTGTGTGTATTAGTGAAGAGGGGGAATGTGAAAAAGAAAGAAAGAAAGAGTTAACGTGGAAGAGGGGGCCAAAAACAAAAGAAAAAAAGAGAGAAGGAGGAAGAGCAAAGAAAAATTTAATGTACACAAACAGTTTTCATCTCTACAATAATTTAAAAGTAGAAAATGAATTTATTTCATACAAAATAAAATCATGGCTACAATTATTATTATTACTAGTCATTTTATATACTGTTATTTTATATTATAAATGCTCATTGTTATTTTTCATTATCATTTTATTTTGTCATTCTTTTATATTTATCGTTGATTATGGACTTGAATATTGATTAAAATAATACTACTTGTTTAATTAAGATGATCCTCTTTTCTCCTCATTCCTTATTCCGCATTTCAGTTTCTTCTTTTTTATTTTATCACTAAATTATAAAGATTCTTTTCTTTCCCCATCGATCCAGAACAGACTACCACCATTCTGATTTCTTCCTTTATTTTAATGTTTCTTTATATTTACGTGATTCATTATTTAATTGAAGTTAGTTAGATGTTCCTTTTTATTTATATTGTTATCTGTTGTACATTAATTTATCATTCTCTTATTTTAGAATTTATCATATTGTTTATCTAATATTATATTAATTTGAGTTGTCAATATTTATAGTAATTTCTATAAGGGACCTAAATTACAGGTAAAATATAATTAAAATCTAATACTAAGAATAAATGAAGATTATTTTGTACATGAATTTGAAATATTAAACTTATTATGACCTTATGATAACAAAGACCAACTCATGGATCTTGATAAAATGACAAGAGAAAATTTAATAAAAATTTTCTTAATATTTGTCCCTTTTGAAATTAATATTTAGATTGGTAACTCTATGGTTTAATGAATTTTATTGAGGTATTAATTTATTTGGTCTAAGCTTATACTATTTTGGTCTAATTTATTTATGCATGAATTTATAAATTTTGTGCATTTATCTTAGTTTATGTTTCACTATTTAAACTGTTGATTAATTTATGAGTTTTTATTTAAGCTTTATTATGGATTAATTGTATAAATTCCTTATTGTGAATTTATGCACAATAACTATTAATTAATTTAAAAAGAGTATTATTGATTAAAATTTTTCGTAACAACAAGGCAAAGGGATACATATAAGATCCTTTTATGTTACCTCAATTAGAATGGTGTAAAAGTCTTACTTTGTCGTCACGATGTAAAGAACAACACAAAAAAATGGGAATTCCCTAAGATAAGGCATTCAACTATGTGCGAGATAAGCAAACAAGTGGAAGTAAAACTAAAGTAAAAGAAATCATAATTTTGATAAGATATGCATGACATGCTCTACATAGGATATTTTATTTATAATATGATAACTAAATATATTCATACAACATTATTGTAGCCCTGTGTATTTTTTGTGTAGATACGGCTTAAACCAACCATAGTTCAAATATTTTAAAACCATTCATTTTGATGAGATCTATATTACCTTTTTCTGGTCATTACTAGCGCCTTCAAAACAAATGACCAGCGTATGATGCTAAAGTACTAGCTATGAATCCAATTCAATGATATTCTAATCCTATAGCTGGTAATTTCCATCATACACTAGTCATTTTTTTTAAGACGCTGGTAATAATAAAAAAAACTAATACTCCTACAGGTCTCTTTAATTTTTTTTGCTATCCCATAAATCTAACTCAGCTTGTTTAATGGCTACCAAGCCTCTATCCTTTTTTGGAATCAATTCCAACAAATCAAAATGACACTAAGGTTAAAATGATTAGAATACCCCTTGAGTTGGACTATTCATTGCTGGTAATTTGGTAAGGAACACTGGTAATTCATTCTCAAAGCGCAAGTAATTATGGGGAAAAGCTAGTAATCATGCAGGTCTCTTAAAATTTTTTTCCCAAATCCCATAAGCCTTACTCAACTTAAGTAAAGTCTTTCATAGGTTGTACCCCTTTTTTAGGACCAATACCAAGAAATAAAAATTACACTAGTGCTAAAATTATTAGCATTCCCTATGAATTGGATTGCCCATAGCTGGTAATTTAGCATAATATGTTGGTAATTCATTCTGAAGGCGTTGGAAATTGGGAGAAAAAACTAATAATCCTAGGTCTTCTAAAAGTACTTTTCCCATCCCATAAGTCTTACTCAAGTCCATAACCTTATTTGGGGTCAATTCCCACAAATAAAAATGATACTAGGGATAAAAATATTAGAATGTTCCTTGTAATAGACTGTGCACATTCTACTAAACATACAACCACTTGACATACCATCTAATAAACTATCTATTCTATTCCTATAACATAACCAATTTTCATTCTTTGTTTCTTGCACTGCACTATAATTCTTGTTACTTATATGCTTTAATATGTATTTATGATAGAAACTTATGATTTCTATGATAGAATTATAGGAAATGGGGATTGCATGACTGAGGGAAGGACGTAGAGGTCATTCCCCTACTTGTTCGCATTGTTTGCTATGGAATTCTTTGTGTTTACAGAGATTGCAAGATAGAGTTATAAGGGGATGTGCTCTACAATTTTTTTAAGATTATAGGAATTGTATGTAATTGTTAAGATATAACTGTTTAAATTTGTCGATTATGTTGTGGTTGTCTCCTAACCCTTTGAGTGGTAGGCCCATGTTCAAATCACATCATCCCCTTTCCCTAAATCCCTATAAAGAATTCCTAGCTATAATGTCTTTGTTAAAAAAAATGTCTATTATGTTATTAACCTTTAATAATGTCTTTGATTATTGAACGTATTGAATTATTTAATTAATGATAGGTGTGTTTCAAACTAGAAGTAGTTTTGGTAGGGTCCACATAGCTTAGCATGATGAGGATAATATGTCGTGGGAGGATAATCTATGTAGATATTAAGAGATAGTTTTTTATGCTGGTCTTGAATTTTCAACTCATTATTCTCAGCCTTTAGTTGATGATTCCAACCAAGATGCTATAGGTTTTATAGTTTGCTAGAGGCTGCAAATCAACCTTTATGGGAGGATGGTGTACACTTTGAGTTGTCATTAGCAATTCGAATGTTGAGTATTAAGTCTAAAATGAGTCAAAGTCAAAATTCTTTTGATCAGTGAACTGCACTACCACAAGCTAAATCCAAATCCTGACATAATTTTAAAAGATTTTTATCAAGCTAAAGAATTAGTTTCTAAACTTTAGTTGAAGGAAATAAAGATTGACTACTATTCGAAATGATTTTGCAATTAGTGTTTATATATATATATATATATATATATATATATATATATATATATGCTGTTAGTGGAATGGTTTTAATAAAATACTAACACATATTTGAAACAAAAAATGTTAATAGTTAACAGTTCTCATACTGATGCGAAAGTTGTATCTTTTTTTTTGCTCGTGGATGTGTTAATTTGTTAGGTAGGTATATGGCTTTTTTTTTGCAAGCATGCTGTAGGCTGAACTTATTAGTATTAGGTTGGATAAAATTAATAAATTACTACTACCTATATAGCCAATTTATATCCTTTGCAGTTTTGGAAAAATAAAAATTAAAAATTAATGTGGAAAAATTATTTTAATGTAGTTTTGTTTTTATATTATATACAAAAGTACAGATAAGAAATATAATATAATAATATTTATTTAAAATTCATAAAATAAATAATTTATAATTTTATTTTCTAATACTTATTTAAGATTATAATTATTTGTGATAGTGAAAACATAGTAGTATATCATACAATGTACAAATAAAATTAATTATTTATAATTTTATTTTTTGTTAAATACTTATTTAATATTAAAATTATTTGTAATAGTGAGAGTATAATAGTATATCATATAATGTAACATCTTATTATATTGTCGTATGAAATATTATAGTATTAAAATATTTTTTTAGTTTTCCAAAATAACCCTTTACTCAAGGTAAGAGAGTAAACTCCCTAAGTATGGCCAGGCTTAAGGGAGGATCCCTCACTATAGTGTTTTTCCTCACATATGAATCCTTGAATTGAACCTAGAATTTCATGCTTGAGAGATCCCAAACCTCTTCCACTCCAGTTAATAATTTGTTGACATATAGTATTAAAATGTTAACAGACCACATAGTATCAAGCTTTATTAGTGCTTATCATATTAGTAGTATGTTTATTTTGGTTTTGTGTTTGTAGAATTAATTTTGGATCTAATTGATTTTGTTAGAATCAATTATGTTAAAAACTTAAAATATTTTAAGGTAAATATAATTGATTAGATTATTTTGGAATAACACTAAGTTTCAAAAAAAAAAAAAAAGTAATAACAATGAACATAGAATCACTATTAAGGTTTGGCTAAATTATACTCATCCCCACTTACTCTAATTCAATGTGTATTTGCCATGTTTTATTAGGCATTCTACACTCATCCTAATTCAAACATAAATTTGAATAAGAAATAAAAACTATTAGTTTACTATAGTTTTCATTCTTATATGATATAATAACTACAAATAATAAAGGTATAGATAATAATATTTTTTTGAAACTTATAAATAAATAACTTATTTATATTTTTATTTTTAAATGTTTATTTTAAAATTAGAATTATCTATAGCAATGAGATGATAAAATATATCATATATTATAAATTTTTTTCCTTATGAAGATAGGTAATTGCACTCAAGTGTGAGTAATAACACGATGGTCTAGAAGACAAGAAGTTGCATCAAGTGGTCATTACGTATATGCCTTATACGACCTCAACCCACAAATAATAAAAGTCAATGAGAAATTGTTGTTCCCATGAGCACTAAAAATTATTATTAGTTTGTTTAGACACATGATTATTTATACAGATGCAAAGCAGATTAATGAATTTAAACAAATCAAAATAGTAAAAAAAAAATCAATGAAAGACAATGTTAGAGAAACAAACGCATTTCAATTCCTACATGTTGCACTTCATAACATTAACCTAATTTTTTTTTTCAATTCAGTTGCAATACTAAATTTTAAACAAACCTAAATATTATTTTTTAATAAGTCAATCCTAAATATTATTAACCCTTATTCTATCAAACATTATAGTATACTTGTCAGAATTAAATATTAAATTTCAGATTTTGTAAAATACATTTTTTATTAAATGTGAAATATGATTTTTTTTCAGCTGAAAAATATTATTTTTACTAAGATATTTTTTTTAGATTTAATGAAATAATTTTTCATTTTTAGGGGAAATAATTTTTATTTAGTTAATAGTTTTTTTATTAGTTTTTATCGTAGATGCTTGATACTTTGATCACTAAGTATTTAACTTTAACCATGTGTTGTAATGTATAATGCCTCAATTCACAAAATGCCTCACTATTGTATAGAATTGTAGAAAGCTACCCAGACCATCATAGTCCATTATTGCCCCCTCCCCATTGTAGAACGCTCCATGTTATTAGTGTTCTCCAGGGTTTGAAAGTGGGGTCCTTCTAACATGGGCTTGGACCTTGATGGTCCTTCCTTCTTCTGCCTATAATGCTGTACAATTAAGGCATGGCCAAATTTGGTGAAATTACACAAGTTGCCCAGTAGAGGAAGACATAAAATGCATGGAATTACATTGTGAGCCCAGATTTGCTTTTGCCATTAGCATTAATGGATTTAACAAAGTGGCGGTAGGGATGTTAATAGGTGTACAGTAATTAGGAACCTGTGTATTTGTTATTTTATGATTTGGCTCCTTTAAAGTTAGGGGGTTGGTAAAATGCACAAATGATGAGTTACTCATCCTTTGATCAATAACTCTAATAATTTATACATCACGTGTGGATCTCACTAAATGATCTAAGGTGATTAATCTCTCACTTATATACTTTATCAACCTTTCTACGTAGTGTCAGAATTATCTTGTAGTGATTTAAATAAAGGGGAATAAATATTAACAATTGTAATATAAATTTGGATTGGTTTTGTTAATAATTTTTTTGTACATATTTATATAAAAAAATCTTTTTTTGATAAAGGAAGGGAAAATAGTGTATCGAATAATATAAAGCGCTATATATATATAAAAAATATTAACAAGTGAAAAACATTATGGCCTTATTCTATTAGTATGTATTAATTATTATATTGGATGTTATCTCTAGTACAAATAATTGTAATGTTAAGTAAATGCTAAAGTGAATAATTGTTTCCTGATAAAAATATTTGTAATTCAACGTAAAATATGACTTTTTTTCATAAAATGCTAAATATAATAATATTTATTAAGTTAACAATTATGACATTCTAACTAGTATGGGCCATATAGATATTTGCAGGAGCTTCAAAGAAGGAACCGATTGTTTATAAACATTTTTTATCAATTTCGATGAATCTTGGGTGGATTTGAAGAGGTTAAGGAGTTTTTTCATCATTCTCTATAGATACCATCGAAAACTAATTTACAAATAAACTTAATAAATATGAAAACTCAGAAAGCTTGAACTCGAATATTTAACAAGCTTGATGTCAAGCATAACTAGAGTTCTGAAATCATGGAGCAAGGAACACCAGCTTGCAAACATGATGATTTCAGAAACAGTTATGCTATTTTAACACCCGTTTGGTGCTGTCAGCCACCATATACAACTATAGCGGGGTGCATACATGGAGAAATTAAAACGAGCACACCATAGTGAAGCCCAAAACTTTATTCTCGCTTCATTTTACTCCCCTATCACGCACAACACCCTCTCCCTCCTACAAGTCGGACAAAATTTTTTTTCTTACTCCTCTAATAAGTAAAGGTTTCCTTAGCATGTTTCCCTTTTTGGGACCAATACCATCAAATAAAAAATGACATTAGTGCTAAAATAATCAGAATTTCCCCTGATTGAATTCGAATGCTGGTAATTTAGCACAATACACTGGTAATTTGGTTTCAAAGATGCTAGTAATTATTTACAGAAGGTGGTAATCCTATAGGGTTGCACAAAATTTTTTTCCCACTCTCTAATAAGTCTTACTCAACGTAATTAAAGGTTTCCTTAGCTTGTTGCCCTTTTTTGGGACTAATACCATCAAATAAAAATGATATTAGTACTAAAATGATCAAATTCTCCCTAAATTGGAATACCCAATGCTGGTAATTTTGCATAATAAACTGGTAACTCATTTTTAAAGATGCTCATAACTATGTGTAGGAGCTGGTAATCCTAAGGTCTATACAATTTTTTTTCCCACTCCTCTAATAAGTTAATTAAAGGTTTCTTTATCCTGTTTCCCTTTTCGGACCAATATCGTCAAATAAAAAATGACACTTGTGCTAAAATGATCAGAATTCCCCTGAATTGGACTGCCTAATGCTAGTAATTTAGCATAATACACTGGTAATTCAATTTTAAAGATGCTGATAATTATTTGCAGAAGTTGGTAATCCTAGGTCTGTACAATTTTTCCGCCACTCTTCTAATAAGTCTTAGTCAACTTAGTTAAAGGTTTCCTTAGCTTGTTGCCCTTTTTTAGACTAATTCCATCAAATAAAATGACACTAGTGCTAAAATGATTAGAATTTCCCTAGAATTAACTGCCTCATGCTGGTTATTTGGAAAAATACGCTGGTAATTTAGTTTGAAGATGCTGGTAATTATGTGCAAAACTGGTAATCCTTCAAGTCTTTTCTAAAGTTTTTTCTCCACCCCATAAGTTTTATGCAAGTTGTAGCCTTATTTGGGGTCAAATAAAAATGACACTAGAGATCAAAATATTATAATTTTCCTTGTAATAGATTGTGCATATTATCATAAGTTAAAGGTAAATATTGCATTTTTTAGAATAAGTTGAGAGTTTCATATTATCATAAAAAAAAAAAATTATATATCTTTCTATCCCAAGTTCATAGCTAAAGAATTTATCTTTAATTAAAATTGAAAAGTTATTTAATTCAAATGGAAGGTCTTGAAAAAAGTTTAAGTCCGCCCAAATGATTTTCCACTCAATTAATTTCAAAGTCTATCTCTTAGCTAAAGAAATAGAATATGACAAAGAGTACTTATTTTATGATCTTAAAACGTACTTATCTTCAATGAATGAAATTTAGAGGATAATTTATAATAATATAATGGACTCAATAACCACTGAGAAATGAGGTTTTTATTTTGTATAATGTTATGGAGGAATCTAAAAAGCATTCATTTGAAAAATATTTACTAAAATAATGCAGAAGGAAATGAGGTATAATTGAAATCATGTAAATTAAATTTATTCATTATTTTTTATTAATTAAAAAGTATATTTTTTGTATTTTTATACTTTAAATATTTTAATTTACTAAAAAGATGTAAATGACTAGGATGATTAAAAAATCGTTAAAGCAGGTACCTATAGGGATTGCTTGAAAAAAGGACGAGAATGAGATCAGATTTAGTCTTCATGATTACGAGGTGGAATCACTATTTGTAAATGGGATAGGGAGAAAGAATGATGTTTCTGCCCCATGGAGATCCAATTTCTCATTTATATAAATTATATATATATATATATATATATATATATATAAAAGAAAATCTTAGCACACATTGCATTATATATGTATTTTCATTTTAAATTTGAACTATATTGCATTAGTAGTATTTGTTACTACTGTTTCTTTCAAAATATCTATCAATTTTGGATAAACACGGATATTAAAAAAGATAATAAATGACAATGGTAATTGAGTAAAATATAATAAATATACTAATGTATCCCTACATATCTATAATACTAAGATTTAAAACTCATTATATAGAAAATTTTTCATGTATCATTCGTAGAAAAAATTATATCCCACCATTTTCATAATCTTAATATTTAAAGTAAGTTTTTGAATAATTTGACTTCTAATTATTAATTTTTTTTAATCATACCTTTATATATCTCTTCTATTAACACAATAAAGCTATTCTGTAAAATATTTTAATCAAAATTATTTAAAATGAAATAACAAATAATATAAACAAAATGATAATTGAACCTATTATTATATCATTAAAATTTTATATTTATAATTATAATATTAATGATAACAATGTTATTATAATTACATTACCAAAAAAATTATAATTAACGATAATTTTATTGATCACATGTGACTATTATATAATTATACAAAAAGCTATTATAATATTTTTTTTATGTTGATAATGAACTAAAACTATAATCCATATGTGATGTTAAAAAACACAAAATCTTTACCCATAACCTTCTTTGGATAAATTTTTTAACTCCATCTTTTTTTCATTACGAAAGGAGAAGTAAAATGGTTTAAGAGTGATATCTGGATCAGATTTCAAAAGACCCAATGATTTGATTTTGTTTTCAACCTTTTTTCCCTTACAACCTTTTTCGTCTTAACACGTGTAATGGTTTGACTTTGTTTTCATTTTTTTTTATAAATTAATTTTTTTATTGTTAAGAGTAATATACGAATCAAATTTTATTGGACAGCGATATTCTGCAATGATATTTGCTGCATTATAGATAGTCAGAAGAGAATGGTGTCACAACGATGATGACAACGTTGGTGGAGCGTGGAGGAACATGAGGTGCGACACAATATGGAAGTTGAGGTAGCCAGTTATGGCTCTATACTACTAATAATTTAGCCTCATTCTAAGGAAAGTTTTACCATATGTCATTTGTAGAGAAATTTATGTCCTTCCATTTTCTCAACCTTTCTATTTAAAGTAAGATTTTAATTTTTTTTATTTGCATTGTAATTATTAATTATTTTTTTTAATTATACCTTCACAATTCTCTTCTATTAACATATTTTCTATATTGAATATTATGCCACTTATCAGTTCCATAATTTTAAACATTCAAAATATTACAAATCTTAAAATATTTACAATGTTTAAAACATTATAATTGAAATTTTTTATGACTTGAATTCAACATTGCAATGAAAATATTATTAATAAAAAATAAATTTTTTTGAAAAGAATAAAAAAAATAAATGTATTCATATCTTTGAAGAAAAAAAGTCATCTTTGCATAAATATATTTTTTGGAAACCACCATAAAAATAATAAATCAAACCAAAAATTTAAAATTCAGTCATCAAGTTAAATGCTGAAAAAAAAATTTCCTTCTATTATATATTGAGATTTATTTTGCTTAATTAATTTTTACATACATATTCTTTGCCAAATCACTCATATTTTTTTTTCTAAATTTGTCTATTTACTAAAAAGTTATATCAATAATCTATTTTTCAATTCTTCCTCTTTCCAAAAAGTCTCTAGAGCTTTTGAAAAATATAAAATAAACAAAACTATCTATACATATTTCTCATTACATCATATTTAATTTTTTGTAACTTATCAATTCCAGAATATTTTCATTTTTTTTTTGAAAAAAATGACTTTAATTTTTCAATATTAAAATATTTTAAAAAAATCAATTCCACAATTTAGACTTCTTTGATAATGACACTAATTATTTAGTATTTTTTAAAATTAAATCATTACATTATTTTTTATTGAAAATAATTATGTAATTGATGCACTACTCTAATTAATTGAGGTGACATAAATTAGGGTTTTGAAAATTTTGAATAAACCCAATAATATCCATGGGGATTCAAATTCTCAAGAATGTGAATGAAAACCTTGATGGGGATAAGGATGTGGATATGAAGCAAAATTCTAAATGAGGATAGGGGCGGGACATGTCCCATTTATCATGAATACCATTTTCATACCTATAAATGACTCATGATATAATAAAATTGTTCACTTATTCTTTTCATACTCAACAATTCCAACTTTTAAAACATACAAAATTTTCATAAAATAGGCTCTTTATTAATAGTTAAAGGTTATCTATTAAAATTTTTTTAACCTTATAAACATAATTATCAAAATAAGATAGATATAAAATAGAATGACACATTTATATTTTATTTATTTATTTAATTATTTATCTATTAACTTATTTTCAAAGAAATTTATATACTCAATTTTATAAAATATGTATTTAAATAAATTATTAATTATTTTTGACAATGGTCAATAAACTTTTTTTTATTATTACCCGTGCATCACATAGATCTAATGACTAGTATATAGGTATATGAAACATTTTGGTAGAAAATAAGAGATTAATCGGTATGCACTTGGAGTAAATCCACTTTACACTATCAATTAATTGAAACTTGACATAAATTATAATTTTAATAACTTTACCACTTCGTCCTTTTTTTTTTTTATCAATTCATTGATTTGTCAAGTTTTAATTGGATGACGATACAAAATAGATTTACACCTTCATGCATACCAATTAATCTCAAAAAATAAATATTTTATTTTTTATGCGCTGACAATATAAAAAGAGTTTTATTTTGTCATCTAATTATATCTATTCTTTTGTATGACTTTTGAAGTATTGAGGGTTTAAAGTAACCATATTTACTGATATTTGATTGTGATTGGACGAATGTATAAAATTTCTTTACATTGTAAGTGCATTCCAATTAAACCAAAAATAAGATATTAAATATAAGATAATACAGAGTTAAGTTTGAAAATTCAAAAACAGATCAAAGTGTAAGTTATTTTAATTTTATGAGGACAAATTGTGTATTTTAAAATAAAGAGAATAAGGCTATAATAAAATTATCCTTAAAAACAAGAGTGTAAGTTATTTTAATTTTATGAGGACAAATTGTGTATTTTAAAATAAAGAGAATAAGGAAAAAATCCTTTTCTTCGAGCAAATGGCCACTAGGCCAACACTGTGCAGATCTTCCCTTTTCAACTGTTATGCTTTGTGCTCTTACTCTACTATATTTTCACTTTCCTACCCTCCCATCATACTCCACAACTCCACCCTCCCCATCTTAGAAGGCTCCTTGAAAGTGTCTTAGGTTGGTGTTTGTTACTTAGTGGGAATGGTTTAAGATAGGGTAGGATTAGGTTGGAAAATTTATTAAAAGGGAAGAGCACTTTTGTAAAAAGTGTGTCGGCCACTTAAGTGGAATAGGATGTCAACTTCACATAAGAGTCTTTTTATTTAGAGTGTCGAATTGCACACTTTGAAAAGTTGAAGCCTAACCCCACATAACCTAAAGTACATGGGTAAATTACAGTTATCCCTTCTTAAAATATCAATTTCTTCATCCCAAAAACAAAAAAATCCACTTCTCACATTTTTGCAAAACTAAAAAGTTTATGGCTCTTTTTGACCAAATAAAAAAAATTATGACTCATCTAGAGTAGGGAGGTTGATAAAATGAAAAAATGATAGGATAATCACTTTTATATTTAAGGTGTGTTTGGATGGGATTTTGAAAGTTCAAAATCACTTTTTTCATCAAAAAAATCATTTTCATAAATTTGAATAATTTTTTTAAAAATAATCAGAATTTAAAAAAAAAACAGTTATCAGTTTTTTGTAGAAGTTAAAAGAAGTAGCTATTAAAACGAATCAGTTTTCAATTTTTTTAATTATATATAAAATTTAAATTTTATAATCATTTCTTTTTAAATCTGAAACAAATACACCCTCTTGCAAAAAAAAAAAAATCACTCTTAGATCAATAAATTTCATTATATATGGATCTCACTAAATAATTTAATAGTGATTAATCCATTATTTTTTCAATTTATTAACCTCCTCAGTTAGACAAGCTAAATTGAAAATTTAATGGCTCATTTGGCACGCATCTAATAGGATAAGAATGACATTGTATAAGATATTGTATTTTATATTCTATAATATTTTTTATTTTCAATTAAAACTCTAAAATTATAAGTAAAAGAAAAAGAAAACAAAACTTGTAATGCATAGAGTAGTTTGCTTCTATAAGAGAAAGAAAAAATCCCTTCATTCACCAACTTGGGCAACAGCAGAAGTTACTTTGATGTGGAACGCATTTTCCTATCTGGTAGCCTAGAGCCTTGCAGGAGGCATCACAATTCGGATAGTCGTGGCATGGTCCTGGACAATATTCTTTGCTCATACCTGCATAGATGGAGCCATTTCAGGTTATCAATAAGAAACAACGATGAAAAGTAAAAATTAAAGAACATTGTATATTAAAGAACATCGTATATTTGCAAATAATTTTTGAAAGGCTAAAACCCTGTTCTTGATATTTTCATGTATACGTACCAAGTGAGAGTAGAAGAAATACAATCATGGCTGCAAACATGAGTTTCACCAAGGTCATTGAGATAATTGTGCGAGCCATTGTTGTGTTTTGATGCATTTGATTCTCTATATTGTAGGGTTCACATAACACACGTTAGGTGTATGATTTTCATCATGAAATTAATATTGCTTGATTTGATTCTATCTTTTGCACTTACTGTTTTTTTTTTCCTTTACAAAAGATATTGTGGAATTATTTATATTCCACGTTTGAATTCATGAATATCTCTCTTCTTGATATTGATATCATATGTTATACGGTGAAATAAGTTTAAATTTTAGAAAATATTAGCTCTTAATTTGGTTAAGAGAAACAAATATATCAAGGGAAGAAAGTAAGAGTTAATGGTCATAACTCATAAGATTAAAATCTTGGATAATATGCGTATGACAGAAAAATAACAACTACTATGAGTAGAGGTGGGTACACGGATCGTCGTACGGCACAATTAAACGGAGGATTGGACTGATCCATTTTATAAATGAACTAGGTTTTAGGGTCACGTCCCGCATAAGTCCGCACACCGCGGGGCGTAACCTTCACCTTTTGCCCCTGCATAAGCCCGCTAACCAAATTGCAGGACAAGCGCCCACAAGGACCGTCGTGGACCAGCGCGGACCACATGGACCAAATGTGGACCAGCCCACATAACCCCCCTTTTTTCATTTTTTTTTTTACTTTTTTTAATACCCTATATTATATATTTATATTTATACAATATATTTTATCAAAACAAATAAAAAAAATAATAGAATAAACCAACTTACTAAGTCCATCCATCAAGAATATAAATAAACATCACAAATGGAAGCATTCCCTCATTTATGCGGCTGGCGGTGCAAACCCACGAGTTCAGGTTAGCTCCTTAAGCGGTGCTAAAAAAAAGTTCACAGGTTGGCGTACTAAAAATTTTATGGTCCATTTTCGTCCAGGTTACGAGTTAAATGGGTGGTCAGCGTAGCGGCACTTATACCCAACTTTAACTATGAGCAACTACGTATAAAACAACAACTATGTGTTAAGAAATAACAAAAACATGAAAATTATCATGTGAACAAATTATTTGGTTTGAGTGAAACCGAACTAGAATAAAACGCTGAGTATTCATTCTTCTACTATCTTATCACTTTTATTTTCAGCATTATTGTGTTAAGTAAATTTCAAGTTTTCATTCTGAATCTTTTTGTTTAATTATTTTAAAATTTTGTTATTTAAATTTTTGTTTAGCCCCAATAAGGCAATAAGCAATTCACCCTCTTGATTGCTCAATACAAATGCATTAATTAGTCATTCGAAGTACTAGCACTAAAATTCTTTGTTTTGAGTAAGAACTAGTTTGTAATATGTGCGATACAAGGGATGATAATAATAAAAAATATATGTTAAATATTTAATTTTTTTATATGTTTTTTTTTAAATTATACTCCATACATATTTGTGCAATAAAAAATTTATTGCATTCCTTTTAAAAATTATATTAATTCCTATAAAATACAATATAAAATAAATAATTTGAAAAAATTAGAGTACAATAATCAATAAATAATTTATCTAATATCATTCATGTAGTATAGATATTATAGTTAGAGGAAAGAAAATCATAATTAATAATCAACTTTACAATGTTAATAAGTTGTAATATCATAATATCATCCCTTCCTATTTTACAAAATAGCAACATATTTAGATATTACTCAATCATACATTTGACATTATTTTAATATATATAGGATGTAGATAATAACAAAGTTAAATATATTTGAGAAATAATTGGGCTTCAATGTAGTTGTTTTATTCATAACTATTTTTAGGATGAAAAATAGATATCTTGATTGGATGACATATCAATTATTATTAGTTCTCCAAAAATCAATATATTATATATATATATATATATCTATATATATATATATTACTATAATCATTGTGATTTATTGTTATATTTATAAAAAACAATTATTATCATATCAATTTCAATCAGTTCTAACTAATTATATTTGTTACTATAATTATTGTGATTGTGAGATCAACCTAATTGAAATAATTTATTTTAAATCACAATATAATTTTCAACAATGAATATAGATATTACTACATTTTCTTTAAAAAAATATGATTTATTTTTTGTTCAAATCCTATTTTAAATACTAATCTTTAAAACAAATATCTAATATGAAAAATATTAGTATACCTGATTTAATAAAAAATCAAGAATCATGATTGATAATCAATTATATTTATTATTATAATTAGTATATTCCTTGTATAAATAAGTTAAGTAACAATTACTAATAAAATTGAAGTGAAATATTGGAATCAACTATAATTAATTATATTTATTATCAAAATTATTACAATTGACATTACGTATAAATACATTGTTTACAAAAAAAATTCATATAAAAATAATTCATTCATTTTGTATAAATTATAATTAACTATACTTATTATAGAAATAACATATTATCTTTTAGTGCAATGAGAAATTCGAATTAATTAAGTAAATATATTTGATTAAAAAACTAACATGTTATACTCTCTAAAAAAAGATTTAATAAATAATTTATAAATAATGATTGGTATTACAATATACTTAATTATATTTACTACAATCATTATAAATTATACAATCTTTAAGAAAAATTACTCAAAAAAATCAGATATTATTTTTTCATGTCCTAAATAAAATATTATTCTTTAAAAGAAAATTACTCAAATATATTTTTTTGTTGTCAAAATTAACTATTTAATTATGTTTAAATCAATTTTAAATCAACCTTATTTCGTTAAGTCAATTTTATTTCATTTGAATTGACTTTGTTTCAATATACTATCAATCAATTCTTTAATTAATTAAAGATCAAATCAATTTCAATAAATAAATATGAATCCTATTGCTATAAAAATTAATGCAATTAATATCTTTTTATAAAATAATATTTGAATCATATTCTTATAAAAAATATGATTTGTTTGAAAATCAGATTTCTATTAAATTAAATATTTAATATGTAATTTTTTTATTAAAAAATCTAAATCCTATCAGATTTATTTGAAAATCATATTTTAACAATATTTCAAATTTTTACTAACATTTGAATCAAGATCAGATTTTATTAAAAAATAATATTTGAATTCTATTCCTATAAAAAAAATTTGGAATCCTATTCCTATAAAAATAATTAGATTTATTTGACAATCATATAAATATTAAATTAAATATTTAGTATGTGATTTTTTTTATTAAAAAATATGAATCCTATTTCTATTAAAACTGATGCAATTAATATCTTTTCATAAAATAATATTTGAATTATATTCCTATAAAAAAATCTTATTCATTTAAAAATCTTATTCCTATGAAATTAAATATTTAATATGTTCTATTCCTATAAAAATTGATACAATTAATGTCTTTCCATGGAAAAAACTAAATAGTTTGGTTGAATGACACATCAACCGTTATATCTTTTACAAAAATCCAATTTTATATATATATGATTAATAAGCACGTTATACCTGTTTTGTTTTTCATAATTAGAATGTAATAACGCATAAAAAAAATGGGAATGTAATATCACTCTTTATTTGTATTATGAAACGGATATTCAAAATGATACTCTTTAATTATACTACTATATTGAATCACAGCAAAATCATGTTAAATACTTTCTATGTGTCATAAGAATTCTTTTTTCACTTTTGTAATTATAGTGACTGCAATAAAATTAGAACCTAAAATCTCATATTTATTATCTAAATCCCTAACTATTAGACCTTTTGAATACTCTTCTATATGTCATAATATCTTCTGTTATGTAAGATTGTCTTCTTCTTTTTTTTTTCTATAGTTTAATGTAAGATTACTTGACACACTTCTTACATTCACAACACTATTTGAAATGTTATTTTGACACCTCACCATTGGATAACTGATGTGAGTGGAATTATCATATATAATAATAAAAAAGTGAGTGTTTCAATGGACATCAATTTTTATGTGTCAAAATAACATTTTTATTTGAAAAAAAGGTTAAATTGATCAATTATTTTATAAAAATGTGCACAGCACCAATATTTAATTTAAGGCCGAACTCCCAAATTGGTCATTCTTAAATTTTATTTTGGATAAATTGGTTCTCTAGAAAAAAAAATAAGAAAAAAAAATTAGTCCCTCAAAAATCATAAACAAAGAAAAATTGGTCTTAGGGACTAATTTGTCTAATTTTTGTAATTCACATGGACTTCTTTAGATATTTTTTTCAAAGAGACCAATTTGTCCAATTTTTTTCTAAGAGATCAATTTATCCGATTTTAAAATTAAAAAAAAGACCAAATTGAGAGGTTTTGTCTTAATTTAAAGATTTAAATTTGAATTATGTTATAAGATAGCCACTATTTGATTTATCTTAAATTTTTACTCTTGAATCATATAATTGTTTTGAGGATTAATATTTAACGTATAATCAATTAAAATATTTGTATTACTATCATATTAGAATCAATAAAAATAATATTTTATAAAATTATGTGCATCAAATTAAACATAAATAAAGCACTTAAAATTTAGAAATATAATATTAAATTTAATTATTTTATTAAATTAAATAGAATATTGATTTAATTTAAAAATATTAGTTCTAGGAAAATGATAATAATTTTGTAAAAGGGTTCAAAACACCAATTAGAAATAAGTGTTTTAAAAAAATTAAGTGCATTAAATAAGATGTAATTAATGCATTTGGAACTTGTAAAGTTTTAATATAATAGTGGGACTAATAAATGCAACGACAATCTCTCTATTTGAACTAAATCTCGTTCGTTTTATTTAATTAATTACCGCAAAGTCTAAGACTCCAATATTTAACATAAATATTTACAATTGAAATATGACATAGATAATCCCTATTTCATTTATTTTATTTTTTTCTTTTAAATCACTTTTTCTAAAGATTAATATTTGACGTAGAATCAATTAGAATGTTAAATGATTGACATATTAGAATTAATAAAAAAAAACCAATTAGAATTTAAGTTATTATATAATTGATCTCTATCCATTTAGAATTACATTGTATCATACCAAATACCAGGGACGGAGGCAGAAAGAGGCAGGAGGGCCTTGGCCCCTCCTCTTAATAATTTATTTATATATATACCTATTTTCAATAAAAAAAATATTTAAATTTACACATGTATATATTAAAAAAATTAGAAGATTTATTACACTTTTAATTTTACTCTTTTAGATACCCTCATCCATTTTACTAGTTTCTTTGAGATATATTAGTTAGTTTATGAAATAAAATTTTAAAAATTGTTATGAAAAATCTATACTACAATATTTTTTAGAGAAATAATTAACATGTTATATTTATTTTTAACTAAATTTATAGTCAGTTTATGATAGAAGCACACACAATAAATTAGAAATATCTAATTGAAATTCTCAAACACTAAAGCCAAATATTTATAATTTACAATTTATAATTTGACTTTGAGAATATATTTTATTACTGATTACTGATAAGTTTATAATATAATTTTATAACATAATTATGATTAAATACTTTTGGCCCTTTCATTGACTGATTTCTAGATCGTCCCTCCAAATACTCATATCATGATACATAGTGCGTAGGCCTTAAGCCTGTTGCAATAAAAAAGAAAAAAAGGGAAAAAAAAAAGCATTTAGTTCTAGTTATTTAAATTTTCAGTTTTCAGTTTTCATTTTTAATTTTTTATATTTTATTAATAAAATGCTGAAAACTGAAAATAAAAATTGAAAATTAAAATTTATAATTTTTAAAATTTTTAATATTTCTTTTATAAAATAAAAATTAAAATTAAAATTAAAAATTAGAGACACAAACCAAACAAGCCTTAATATTCTTTTTGTGCGGTTGCCAGCTTCCGAACTCCTGCACTATTTAATTACTTTCATTTTCAAATAAACAGATTGAGGAAGTGAAAGGATTCCAGAGAAACGTGCTAGGCAATCAATGTACAAATCATATATTTAAAGCCGGTAAGATAGGCATCAAGAAAGTCATAGTGAGGTATGCATTCAAACCCAAGTACGAAATTACTGGATCCAAGAATCTTGTTCCTCTCCTACACTTTAAAGAGTATTGTTCTCCCACGTTAGACTTTGCAGAGTATATAACCTGCATGATAAAATATCAGACCACTTCCCCCAATGTCTTCCCAAATCTCTTGCAGCCTTGTCACATACGGGAGTGACTAGCTAAAATCAATTTTGTTTGAGCCTTGCACAATCTTATAAAGGTCACTCTCTAGATAGTTTGCAAAGAGTGCAACAAGTGGCCAAACTAATTACCATATAAGCATTCGTTCACTTCATTTTTTTTTTTCAGAAGAGTCTCGGTTTGGTCCTGTATAAAAATAACATCAGATAAATTAATCCCTCATGAAAAAAATACTTTTCTAGTTTTCTTAGTCCCTTATAATTAAAAATATATAACAAATTAATCTCTTCTTCATATTTCGATGGACTTATTTATCTTATTGATATTTTTTTTAAGAACCAGTTTGAATTATTTTTATAAATCATTAACGATTAATTTATCCTATTTTAATTATGAGGGGACCTAAAAAATATTTCTTTTTTTAAGGGACCAATTTCTTTATGTTATTTTTATGAAGGATCAAACAGGATTTTTTTTTTTTGCCACACAAATTATCAGGAGGAGAAACCTCATTTAACTGGAAGAGTAAGGGATCCACTCACCAAAAAAAAAAAAAAAATAAACAAAAAAGTTGGTATATATCTTTGGATGAGAGTTTACCAGAAACCAAAAGAGCCCCAAAATTCCAATTCTACATAATCTCTCCTACCATATGTTATGCTTATAAACAAAACACTTTTGTCCTCTTTTACGTTCCAACCATCTCTTCAGTTATAGGCTAGCTAGGGTCAAATCATAGTGAGAGTTTAGGCAATTAAATAATAGCCATGGATAGCAGAACGAAGTCCAAAAGTGACATTTCTGTATGTGAGAAAGCTATATGCATTTGGGTGCTCAGAAGACACT
Source organism: Dalbergia oliveri (assembly GCA_030441495.1). Classification (NCBI taxonomy): domain Eukaryota; kingdom Viridiplantae; phylum Streptophyta; class Magnoliopsida; order Fabales; family Fabaceae; genus Dalbergia; species Dalbergia oliveri. The sequence goes on from JAMLFY010000003.1 coordinate 43,343,099, forward strand.
TGGATCAACCACTACAGCAAAGGCAAGGAATAAGGACCTTTCAAGGCCTGATTACTCCCATGTAGTCCTTGAGAAGGAACCTTTTGTGGTGCATGACCAATTCCTAGCTGCAAGAAGGTCACGAGGGCCAAGGAGACATGTAAAACTCCCATATGTGATTGAATAAGCCAGTTAATAGCAATCACTCAACTACACATCATGTGATTCATGAAGAGAGAATCCATGAGGCTAAGCCAAGGACAGAAGAGTCTATTGATGAATTGGCTTCACAGTACATCAGAAAGATGCGAACAAGCTCGCATGTGGTTTGTAAAGAGAAATGTTATTTGTCCTCATGGTTTGAAAAGAAAACTATTATTTGCACCGCTCTTTTGAACGTTGTTTAAAGGACACTCATTGTGTCTCTTAAACGATATGTTCTATAAATAATGCCACTAGGTTTGTTAGGAACACGGTAACCTTCCCTTATGTGACGCCATGTAACTTCACTATTGCGTTCATAACTATGTGTATGAAACTACTAGTTTACTAGTAATTAGTTACGTTACTTGATATCAAAATATTTACTCACTCTAGGATCTCACTCACACAACACTAATATTTTTCTCACACGTTCAAACCTTAAAAATGCACACACATATGCAAATCACAAGGAAGAGGATATATTCACTACAACTCATATTTTTTCTCAGTACATAGGTAGCCTTTTATAGGCTCAAGTATGCAATAAAAGACAAATTACTTTATTGTAAAGTAAGCATACTATTAATGACTATATATGAAAATATAATAGCTATATGTTGTAGGTGCCTACTCTAGAAATTAATTGCATATGGTGATGTGAATCCCTTTTGTAAGCTTCAGGATAATATGCACCCACAAAGTCAACAAGTGCATTTAATGTGTGTTGCTTGGTTTAGAAAAAAATCTCTGACATTGCCTCCCTTAAACCAAGCTTGAGAAATTGATCACTCCAATCATTTTCTTCAACTTGTAGAATAACTCATTCTTCAAAGGCTTTGTGAAAATATCTGCAATTTGTTCTTCAATATGACAGTAATCAATCAACACTTTTTTCCACCAATTCTCAAATCTTGTGAAATCAAATATCAATATGCTTCGATCTCCCATGAAACACTGGATTTTTGTAAAGGGCAATAGTAGACTTATTGTCACAAAATATTATTGTGGAAGTATTTTGCTTCTCCTTCAATGCTTCAAGAATTCTTCTAAGTCATACTGCATGTAGCACAACCTGCTACAACATATTCTACTTCAACTATGGAGAGTGCAAAACTAGTTGTTTCTTTAAAGACCAAGATACTATACCAGACCCAAGATGAAAAATATATCCTGAAGTACTTTTCCTTGTTTCTATGTCACCTACCCAATCACTATCTGTATATCCAACAAGTCTCACATCATTAGTATCACCATAAAAAATTTCATTAGTCATGGTACCTTTGATATAGCGAGAACTCTTTTAGCTACTTGCAAATGACCCATGAACTTGCTCATAAACCAACTCTAAAAACTATGTCTAGTCTGGTTGCAATCAAATATCTTAAGCTTCCAATTAAACTCTTGTAGTAGGTAGGATCCACAGCTTTTCCTTGATCTTCCCTTATCAATTTCAGTTCTCTTCAACTGGAGTGGAATGCTTTGAATTTTCTATCTGAAACTTTTTCAAAATATCATTAGCATATTTCTTTTGAGAAATGAAAATGCCATGATCTTGCTGAACAACTTCAATGCCTAGAAAGTAAGACATTAAACCCAAATTTGTCATTTCAAAATATGTCACCATGGCCTCCCTAAATTCTGCAATCATCTTCAAATTATTTCCAATGAAAATCAAATATCAACATAAAGGCATGCAATGAGCATATCACCAAACTCAACAGTTTTAATGTACAAAGTATGTTCAAATGGGCATATTTCAAAAGCATTCTCAATGAAATCAGAATCAATCTTCTTGTACCATGCTCTGGTGCCTGCTTCAAACCATACAGTGCTTTCTTCAATCTATAGACTTTATTCTCTACTCCAGGGATCACATAACCTAGGTTGCTCAATATATACTTCTTCCTCCAAAGTTCCATTCCAAAAAGCTGACTTGACATCCATTTGATATATCTTCCACTTATTTTGAGCAGAAAGTGAAATAATCATTCAAATTGTATCAAGTCTAGCAACAGAGGCAAATACCTCAAAGTAATCAATACCTGGTTTTTACTTGTATCCCTTTGCAACCAATCTTACTTTGAACCGATCAATCTCACCATTGGTCTTATACTTTGTCTTGCATACCCATTTCACTCCTATTGGCTTCTTATCTCGGCAAATCTGTAGTACCTAGGTATCATTTTTCTCAATTGCAAAGATCTCTTCATCCATAGTTTTCTCCAATTCTTGTTAGTGGAAGCTTCTTCAAAGCTTACCTGGTTCACAATCTGCAAATAAAGTAAAATTGATAATCTCCTTATCAGATGAATCATTATCATTGCTTACAACATAATCCCCAGTCTTGCTGGTAATTGACGATTTCTTTGAAGTCAACTTGATGATTCTGGTTAGCTGATGGTCTGCCTATCCATCTTATTCTTCATAACTATTATAAATCACCATGGCTCTTTCTGAGTTATGGAAGACTAATCCCAGATTGCTTCTTTATCAAAAATCACATCTCAACTGATGATACCTTCTTTGTATCTGGATTATGTAATTTATATGCCTTAGAGTTCATGCTGTAACCAATGAAAATACATTTCTCACCTTTGTCATCCAATTTTTTTCTAACTGATTTGGTACATGGGCATATGCAATACACTCAAAACTCTGAGTTGATGAATTGAAGGCCTTCTTCCACTCCAGCTTCTTCAGGAGTCTTATTACGAACATTCCTTGTTGAGCACCTATTCAAAATATACACGGGTAGCAACGCTTTTGCCCAAAATTCTTTTGGTAGCTGTTTGAACCGCAACATGCATCTTACCATATCCATGATTGTCATGTTCTTCGTTTCAGCGACTCCATTCTGTTGGGGAGTATATCTGGTTGTTAATTGATGTTGAATCCCATATTGCTCAAAGAAATCTGCATATGCAAGATATTCCTATTCTTTGTCTATTCTTAGAATCTTGATTCTGTAGCCACTTTGATTCTCCACAAATGTCTTAAATGACTTGAAAACATCACATGCTTTTGATTTCTGCTTCAAGAAATACACCCAAGTCTTTCTGCTAAAGTCATCAATAAAAGTAATGAAATACCTGGTTCCACTATGTGATTGAACATCAATGGTGCATAGATCTGAATGCACAATCTCCAACAACCTTTTTGCTCTTCAAGATTTTCCAACAGGAAATGATTCTCTGTGCTTCTTTCCAAGTTGACAAGTTTTACAAATACAATTAGGAATTTGAACAACTGGCAAACCAAAAAACAGGTAATTTAATCTAGAAAAATGATAATGTCCAAAACGCATGTGTCACAACAGTTATCATTAGATATTCCTAAACTCAAGCAAGAAAAATTTTCATGTTGAATTTTTAATAGAAAAAGTCTATTTCAAGTCATTTTTACCTTGGCTATAAATATTTCATTCTTGTCAAATATTATGCAGTATCCTTGATAAATTTGAATGTTATAGCCTTTCTTGACAACTGTCCCAAACTCAACAAATTGTGATGAAGACCAGGAGCATAAAATACACAGAAATGAAATTGTGAGAACCATCTTTCAATTTTATTTTTATTTGACCTTTCCCAAAATCAAATATTTGATTTGTTACCAAATTCCACAGATGATTTTATAGTTTCATCTAGTGAAGAAAATAACTCATTTTTCCCGCACATGTGATTGCTATAACCAATATCTAAATACCACATATTTTCTTCCACATCAAAAGAATTGTTTGCAAAAAATAGACTTTATGGATTAAAATTCTCACCAATATCTTGACACTGATTTTCGACAACATTTATTTGAGTGTTGTTGCTTTGATTTATTAGTCTAAATCCATAGCTTTATGCCCAAACTTTCCACATAAAAGAATTAAATTTTGTTCTTTATTGATAAAAATTACCTCTTCCTCTTGCTCGATTAGAGACCCAAAATTATTTCCTCCTCTTCCTTGATTGTGTGGTCTAAAATTATTGCCTCTTCCTTGATTGTAATTAGTGCCACAACCTCTTCCTCTAAAATTTCCTTTGCTTTTGCCTCTATAATTTCCTCTGCCTTGGCCATAACTTCTTTCTTCTCCTTCATAGTTTGATTCAGCAAATTGTTTAAATTCACCTGACTCTTCAAGGCTTCTTCCGTTGATTTTCTGTCTTCTTCAAAATCCAGCTAACATGACTTTCTATCCTTCCTTGCAATTCTACAATTGTCATTTTATCTATGTCGTGTGACTCAATTATTGTAGTTATGCATGATCAAATTTGATTAGCATAGTGTGGAGGATTTTCTCAACCACTTTGTCTTTTGTATTCTTTCCATATACTTTCATCTTATTGACAATGTCAGTAACATGAGAAAAATATTGTGTAATAGTTTCTAAGCTAATATTTCATACCTTTCATATTCTCTCACAAAGACCATAGTTTGGATTTTTGTGCATTCTTTACACTTTTGTAAGACGCTTTAGAATATCCCATGCTTCTTTAACAGTTTTGTCATTTGCAATTTTGCCAAACACGAATAATCCACTCTTTGATGGATTTGTGACAACGTCAATTGGTCTCTTTTTGAGTTGCTTGATCTGCTCCTTTTGAATGCCTGGTTCAATAAAGCTCCAAATATTGTGAGCTTTTAAATGGATACACATTAAAGTTTTTCAATAATAATAATCAAGTTTTTCATTTAATTTGGGACCAAACAATATTGTAATTGTTTGCCATATTGACTCAAGAAAAAAATAATTGTATAAGACTACTTTTGTTTCTCACAAACTCTCTAAAATGGTCGTTAATTTAACTTGAATACCAATATGATATCAAAATATTTACTCACTTCAAGATCTTACTCACACAACACTAATATTTTTCTCATACGTTCAAACATTAAAAACACACAGAGATGTAAATCACAAGGAAGAGGATATGTTCACTATAGCTCATATATTTTCTCGATACATGGCAACCTTTTATAGGCTCAAGTATGCAATAAAAGACAAATTATTTTGTTGTAAAGTAAACATACTATTAATGACTATATATAAAAATATAACAACTATATGTTGTAGGTGCCTACTCTAGAAATTAATTGCATATGGTGATGTGAATTTCTTTTGTAGGCTATAGGATAATATGCATCCACAAAATTAAACGGTGCATTTAATATGTGCTGCTTGGTTTAGAAAAAAATCTCTGACATTACTTATATATATTCAGGCGTTTTGTTGCCATAAACCAGATGTTATATAATAAACCTTATTGATGGGCCTATTATGCTGGACTGAAAAAAAATTAATATTTTCCTATATTTGATGAGACCCAATTTCACCTTTTATTGTTGCTTTCTTTGATATTCCTTGCTGGATGGACAAGACTATAAGTTTTATATATGATGCTTTTCAAGAGCATGTGATCTTACATCAATTATTACGGTTGTAAGTGGAGCAGTTCAATTCGATGAATCCAATGAAACCAAATTGAGCAGAGTTAATTGGATTGGATGATCTGTTAAATTGGGTAGAAACTATTAAATTCGTTTATTGGAATTTACAAATTTAAATCGTATGACCTGATCCAATTGATCACATACAATTTTTTTTATGCTATGTATTAGGTATGTAGTTAATAAGTGATACTGGGAGATATAAAACTAGTCATTTTTTTTTTTTAATTTTTTTGTATTTTGTATTTTTTTTCATTTTAATTAATTGCAATAAAAAAAAATAAGAACAGTCAAGTAACTCATCACTGAACTGAACCAAATTGATTTGGTTTGGGTTTAGTTTGATTCAAATTCATTTTCCCCTTAAATCAAAACAAACTTACACCTGATTATATTCTCGTCAGTTAAGCAAATGCTTTCTTTTGGTTTGAGACAAAGACAATATTTAGTATGCAGACATTTTTTCATCTCGTTAATTCCCTTTTTTGATAAATGGGAAAAGATGTTAATAGTATTAGTAAGATAAATAAGAGATGACAATCCAACGCTATGTCTCAATGAATTATAAAATATTGCGACTCATCCATTCTGATATTAATTAGCTAAAATAAAGATAAAAAAACAAACGCATGCGTCCACTTATAAAGTCCAGTTTGACGTAGAGGACGGGAGGACTATCTACCTTCCTAGACTTTCAGGGAAGTCGCATGGTCATCCTTTTACGTGGTCCAATATGGCTTGTAGCCGCTCATACTTACGGGCTTTGAGAGAAGAGCCCAAAACACCTTCCCAAATACAATTGGGTCCACATGTTGCAGAGGGTCGTGGATTATTGGCAAACCATAACTCGTCTGACCCCAGACCAGAGAAAAAAAAAACACATGTCTGACCCATTATATGAAACCCTCAGTGGTGACCTTGGGATAGATTCCCGTTCCCATTGACGTATTTGGCCCAAAAAAAAAATCAATTGAACGTAAATCTAAAATAGGATTACTTGCACTTTTTTTATTTGCAGTCCTTTATTATATATTACTAAACAATTGTATGTTAATTCTAATTCAATATATTTATTAGAGACCATAAATTGCCTTTCTCTCTTTATCTTTTTTGCTATTTTTGAGGTATTTGCACAAGAATTCAATTTTATATGAGAAATTCTATACTCTTAGCGAAATAAAATATTTGCTTGTTTATTTATTGATTGACAAATAAGCTATTGTATTAAAAATATAGGAGAAATGAGAGATAATAATGACCCTCAAAATTTATATATCAATTAATAAATAGATCAAAATAAGTATTTCTCTTGGTCTAATATCCAAATATTTCTCTTTTTATATAGAGTTTAAAAATATCAAAATCGAAAATTGATTTGATCTATGAATTAGATTTCATTTTTGGAATAATTATATAAATTAAAAATCAATTATTATATTAGAAATATGTTAGATAGTATTTAAAATGATTAACAATCAGAATTATAATCAAATTTGATTTGAATTTGAGCTTAAAATCAAATAAATTCTTATTAAAATCTTATCAATTTTGATAGGATCTTTTAACCAAATACATGAAATTTCATGACAATTATCAAGTTAAATTATTTATTATATATATACATAGCAAATGACTCAAGTGAGAGTGATTTATTATGAAGTGAGGAATAAATCTGAATAATTGGATCTTACATAACTGATCAAGATTAAAATATAAAATCAAATTAACTATCATTTTTATTGACTTCAAGACAGAATTAAAAGTGATGAAATCCACTCGTATACCTATTAACCATTTGTTGAATGTGAAACGATTGATACTTTCAACATCATATAATTATCATTAAACATAGAAACAGAGACACTTTGAATACTCACAATTTTGAGATAATTGGGGAAGGAAGACAATAGAGGCTATAGAGATGGTGGAGGAAAAAAAACACTAAACTTCTTAAACTACTTTAATTTCATTTCAAGCCATTAGCATGTAAATTAAAAGGAAACAAAAATTGCTTATAATATAGAGTTTGCTTCTAATGCAGAGAGTTTGCTTCTATAAGAAGAAAAGTCCTTCATTATTCACCAACTTTAGCGCAACAGCAGAAGTCATTTTGAGGTGGGACGCACATTCCTATCTGATAGCCTAGACCCTTGCAGGTGGCATCACAATTAGGATAGTTACGGCATGTTCCTGGACAATACTGTTTGCTCATACCTGCATTTGATGACATTTCAGATCATCAATAAGAAATAGAGATGAAAGATAAGAATCAAATAACATTATTGCATGTGTAAAAATTCTTGGAGGACTCAACATTTTTCTTAATATTTTCATCTACGTACCAAGTGAGAATAGAAGAAATAGAACCATTGCTGCAAAGATGAATTTCAGCAAGGTCATTGAGATAATTGTGCGAGCCATTGTTGTATTTCGGTGCATTTGATTCTCTATATTGTAGGGTTTATATAAGCATGTGTCAGGTATATGATTTTGATTTTTTTTTTTTGGATACATTTAAAAAAAAATCGTGGGGTTATATATTCCATATTGTTTTATTTTGGTAAGTATATGATATTATATCTCTTCTTGATATCATATATTTTGATAAAAATAAGTTTAAATTTTAAAAAATATTTCTCGTTAAAAGACACAAATAATAATGGGAGGAAACTAAAATTACCAAAGAAAATAAGGGAAGAAACTAGGAATTAATGGTCATGAAGCTAAAATCTTGAATAATATGCATGGCACATGACAGAAAAATAGCAACTACATCTACTAAAAAAGAAGAAGAAAATAAACAACTACTGTGAGCAACTACAAGATAAAACAACAACTATGTGTTGAGAAATAACAATAACATAAAAATTATCATGTGAGCAAATTATTTAATTTGAGTGAAATGAACTAGAATAAAACGCTGATGAGCATTCTTTCTTCTATTATCTTATGACTTATTTTGAGTATTATTGTGTTAAGTTAATTTCAAGTTTTTATTCTGAATTTTATTGTTTAATTATTTTAAATTTTGTTATTTAAATTTTTGTTTAACTCCAATAACCAATTCATTCCTTCCTCAACACAAATGTATTAATTACACGTTCAAAATAATAGCAATAATATTCTTCGTCCTAAAACCACGAGATGTGGCATAGTAGCATCTCACCTCATTTTTAATCATATAGTCTTGGATTTAAATCCTCCTTATGGGAATGAAGTGTATTTCGTTGTTGACCATTTGTCTCTTTGAGAGTTTCCACGACAAGGATATTAATTATTGCTATAATTGGTATGATTTCAATTAAAAAAAATATTCTTCCTTTTAAGTAAGAAATAATTAATAAGCACATTATACCTGTTTTGTTTTTCATAATCGGAATGTAATATTACTTTTTATTTGTATTATGAAAAGGATATTCAAAATGATACTCTTTATTTGTACTACCTAATAGAATTATAACCAAAAAAGTACTACTAAACATAGAATCACAGCAGAATTATTTTAAATACTTTCCATATTTCATAAGACCTTCTAAATACTCTTCTTTCCCAATTTTGAGATCCAAAATGACCTTCAAAAATGTGGCTCATAGTATCTTCTATTTTTCTTTTTAAATAAGCCTTTAAAAATTAGATAGGGAAGCCTAAGCCTCTCATACTTGGAATATAGAGTGGTTAAATGATATGATCCTTCCCAATAAACAAGCTTCTCAAGATTCGAATCATCAACTTTGTGGTTAAAGCGTGCCAAGACTTAGCCTACTTCCATGAAATCAATCGTATTGGGTATAATATCTTCTATTATGTAAACGGTTATTATTATTATTTCTGATAGTTTTATGTAAGATTACTCAACCTGCTTGTTGCATTCAATAATTTTTTATATAAATAGAGAAAATTTCAGCAACCCCTATGATTTTTAGAAAATACACTAAATTCCAAACTACTAGAAAAATAACACTACTTAAAAATAAAAATAGGAAAATTACAACTAGCTCTCTTGAAGGTTTGAGGTCCACAATAAAATCCAAACTTAATCATCAAAAAAAAACTCTACTATATAATTTTTACCGGTTTTGTCTATGGCTCAACAAGTGAAATATAAAATACCTAGATATCACTCATTTTTTACATTTATAAAGTGTGGCTAAATATTGAAAATGTGTAACTAAATGCATGTAAGTTTAACCACATTTTGTTAATATGGCTAGATGTGTGGTGTGTATAACCTTAGTCAGTTTTACCAAATTATACATAATTAACTATAATTACCCATAAGAAGAAAATGAAAAAACTACAGTTGCTGATGAGCCAATGCGTTGAGTGGTAAAAGTAAATGGCATATGGTGATAGGATTTTCCATTATAAGGGCTCAAACTCAAAACCTCTAATTAATGGGTTAAGGCACCTATTATATTGACCAACCCCATGTTGGTTAACTAAAGTTAATATTGTGGGCAAAGTGAAAAAAAAAAATTGGCATTTTATATTTGTCCGATTTTTCTCTTTTATTGATTTTTTGTGTTGTGGAATAAATTATATAAGAAAAAAATTAAATTAAATTCTTTTTGAATACTCAATCATGCATGTACTGCGAAAAGGAAAAAAAAATTATCACATTTTTATAGAACAAATTTTGATATTGTATGTGTTCTATCCCTAAATTATTATTTGTTGAAGAAACGGGACTTTAACTTTTTTATTGCATTAGAGACTATGGGCTGGTTTATTATTATTTTGTTTTTTTAAAAAAAAGAGACTATTGGCTGGTTTGTATTACTTTTAGGAAAATATATTTTTTATTGATTTTTTTAAATAAGATTCTTTAAAAAAAAGTAAAGAGTTAATATTCATTTTAGTTCTCATTTTATATTTGTGAGTTGATGTTGAATTCCATATGCTCAAAGAAATTTCACATGCAAGATATTCCATCCACTGTCTACTCTTAGAATCTTGATTTTGTAGCCACTTTGATTCTCCACAAATACCTTGAATGACTTGAAAACATCACATGCTTTTGATTTCTACTTCAAAAAATACACCCAAGTCTTCTCTAAAGTCCTCAATAAAAGTAATGAAATACCTTTTTCTAGTGATTGAACATCAATGGTGCATAATCAGAATGCATAATCTTCAACAACCTTTTTACTCTCCAAGGTTTTCCAATAGGAAATGATTTCTGTGTTCTTTCCCAGTTGACAAGTCTCACAAATACCATTAGGAATTGAATAGTTGACAAACTAGAAACAAGTTTTTGACATCTAATTTAATCAGAAAAATGATAATGTCCAAAATGCATGTGCCACAACTAGTTATCATTAATATCACTAAACTCAAGCAAGAACATTTTTTATGTTGAATTCTCAATAGGAAAAGTCTATTCAAGACATTTCTACCTTGGCTATAAATCTTTCATTCTTGCCAAATATTGTGCCATATCCTTGATAAATTTGAATATTATATCCTTTCTTTGACAACTGTCCAAACTCAACAAATTGTGATGAAGATCAGGAGCATAAATTAAATTCAGAAATGAAATTGTGAAAACCATCTTTCAATTTTAATTTTATCCAACCTTTTCTCAAAATCAAAATATTTGATTTATTGCCAAATTCCAGATGATTTTATAGTTTCATCTAGTAAAGAAAATAACTCTTTTTCCACACATGTGATTGCTACAACCAGTATCCAAATACCATATATTTTCTTCCACATCAAAAGAATTGCTTGCCAAGAATATATTTTATGGATTATAATTCTCATCAATATCTTGACCTGGTTTTCACAACATTTGATTTGAGTGTTGTTGCATTGATTTATTGGTCTAAATTTGATCTTAGCTCTATGCCAAACTTTCTACATTGAAAACAATTAAAATTTGTTCTTTCTTGATAAAAACTATCTCTTCCTTTTGCTCGATTAGGTCCAAAATTATTTCCCCTCTTCCTTGATTGTGTGGTATGAAATTATTGCCTCTTCCTTTATTGTAATTAGTGCCACAACCTCTTCCTGAAATTTCCTCTGCCTGGCCATAACTTCTTTCTTCTTTTTATAGCTTGATTCAACAAATCTATTTAAATTCACCTGACTCTTCAAGGCTTCTTCTCCTTTTTTCTTTTTCAAAATTTTGCTAACATAACTTTCTATACTTCCTTGCAATTCTACAATTATCATTTATCTATGTGTATGACTCAATTATTGTAGTCATTACATGATCAAATTTGATTAGCATAAGAGGATTTTCTAAACACCTTGTTGTCTTCTGTATTTTCTCCATATACTCTCATCTTATTGATAAGTCAGTAACACAAATATTGTCAAGTTTTAACTGGACATTTCACACCTTTTATATTCTTTACGCAAAGTAGTTTGGATTTTTACGTCTTCTCTACATCTTTGTAAGACAACTTTAGAGTATTCTATGCTTCTTTAGGTTTTAGCATTAATTTTGCCAAACATCGAATAATCCACTCCTTGATGGATTTGTGAGGCGCGAATTAGTCTCTCCTTTGAGTTGTTTGATCTGCTCCTTTTTAATGTTAAATTCAATAAAGCTCTAAATATTGTGAGCTTTTAAATGGGTACACATTAAAGTTTTCAATAATAATAATCAAGTTTCTCATCTAATTTGGGTCAGACCAAATAATATTGTAATTGTTTGCCATCCTTGAATCAAGAAAAAAAATTAATTGTTTATACCACTTTGTTTCTCACAAACTCTCTGAAAATTGGCACTAGATTTAACCAATTCTGATACTAATATGATATCAAAATATTCACCCATCCAGGATCTCACTCACACAACATTAATATTTTTCTCATACGTTCAAATATTAGAAATGCACACACAGATGTAAATCACAAGGAAGAGAATATATTCACTACAACTCATATTTTCTCGGTACATGAGCAGCCTTTTATAGGCTCAAGTATAAATAAAACACAAATTACTTTATTATAAAGTAAACATACTATTAATGACTATATATAAATATATAACAGCTATATGTTATAGGTGCCTCTCTAGAAATTAATTGCACATGGTGATGTGAATTTCTTTTGTAGGCTACAGGATAATATGTATCCACAAAGTTAAACGGTGCATTTAATATGTGTTGCTTGGTTTAAAAAAAAATCTCTGACATTACTTACATGTATGCAGGCGTTTTGTTGCCATAAACCAGATGTTATATAATAAACCTTATTGATGGGCCTATCATGCTTGAGAGAAAAAATTAATATATTCCTATTTTTGATGAGACCCAGTTTCACCTTTTATTGTTGCTTTCTTTGATATTCCTAGCTGGATGGACAAGACTATAAGTTTTATATATGATGCTTTTCAAGAACATGTGATCATACATCAATTATTACGGTTGTAAGTGGAGCAGTTCAATTCGATGAATCCAGTGAAACCAAATTGAGCAGAGTTAATTGGATTGGATGATCTGTTAAATTGGGTAGAAACTATTAAATTCGTTTATTGGAATTTACAAATTTAAACCGTATGACATGATCCAATAGATCACATACAATTTTTTTATGCTATGTATTAAGTATGTAGTTAATAAGTGATGTTGGGAGATATAAAACTAGTCATTTTTGTAATTTTTCATTTTTTTGTATTTTGTATTTTTTTTCATTTTAATTAATTGCAATAAAAATAAGAACAGTCAAGTAACTCATCACTGAACTGAACCAAATTGATTTGGTTTGAGTTTAGTTTGATTCAAATTCATTTTCCCTTACTTCAAAAAAACTTAACCTGATTATATTCTCGTCGGTTAAGCAAATGCTTTCTTTTGTTTGAGACATAGACAATATTTAGTATGCAGACATTTTTTCATCTCGTTAATTTCCCTTTTTGATTTATGGGAAAAGATGTAAATAATATTAGTAAGATAAATAAAAGATGACAATCCAACGCAATGAATTATAAAGATGAGTTTAACTAATTCCCATCTGATATTAATTAGCTAAAATAAAAATTAAAAAAAGAAACGGCATGTGTCCCATTTATAAAGTTGTTAACTTGTGATGTGGAGATAAGAGGCTATATTTACCTTTCGTAGACTTAAGATGAAGTTGATAAATCACTTTTTTAGTGGTGCTCGTGGCTCATACTTACGGGCTTTGAAAGAAAGAGCCCAAAACACCTTCCCAAATACAATTGGGTTCACATGTTGCAGAGAGCCGTGGATTATTGGCAAACCAAAACTCGTCTGACCCCAGACCAAAAAAAAAACACATGTCTGACCCATTATATGAAACCCTCATGGTGACCTTGATAAGATCCCGTTCCTATTGACGTATTTGGCCCCAAAAAAAAAATCCTATTGACGTAAATGTAAAATAGGATTACTTGCACTTTTTTATTTGCAGTCGGTTATTACATATTACTAAACAATTGTATGTTAATTTCTAATTCAATATATTTATTAGAGACCATAAATTGCCTTTCTCTCTTTTTTGCTATTTTTGAGGTATTTGCACAAGAATTCATTTTATATAATAAATTTTTAGATGCTTAAAGCAAGATAAAATATTTGCTTTATTCCAATTATTGATTGACAAATCATTATTGCATTAAAAATATAGGAGAAATGGGAGACAATAATGGCATCAAAACTTAATGTCAATTAATAAATGGATTAGAGTAATTGTTTTTTTTTAGTCTGGTGCAATAAGTATTTCTCTTTTATATAGAGTTTAAAAATATCAAAATTGAAAATTGATTTGAATTAAATTGATTTTATACCAATTAGATTTCATTTTTGGAATAATTATATAAATTAAAAATCAATTATTATATTAGAAATATGTTAGATAGTATTTAAAATGATTAACAATCAGAATTATAATCAAATTTGATTTGAATTAACTCAAAATCAAATAAATTCTTATTAAAATCTTATCAATTTTGATAGGATCTTTTAACCAAAGAAATCAAATTTCATGACAATTATCAAGTAAAATTATTTATTTTATATATATATATATAGGGAATGACTCAAGTGAAGGGTGATTTATTATGGAGTGAGAGGACAAATCAATAATTGGATCTTACATAAATAGTCAAAATTAAAACATAAAATCAAATTAATTATCATTTTTATTGATTGTAGACAGAATCAAAAGACAAAATCCACTTGTATACCTATTAACCATTTGTTGAATGTGAAACGATTGATACTTTCAACATCATATAATTATCATTAAACATAGAAACAAGAGACACTTTGAATACTCATCAATTTTGAGATAATTCGGAAGGAAGACAGTAGAGTCTATAGAGATGGTGGAGGAAAAAAAACACTAAACTTCTTAAACTACTTCAATTTCATTTCAAGCCATTAGGCATGTAAATTAAAAGGAAACAAAAATTGCTTATAACATAGAGTTTGCTCCTAATGCAGAGAGTTTGCTTTATAAGAAGAAAAGTCCTTCATTCACCAACTTTAGCGCAACAGCAGAAGTCATTTTGAGGTGGGACGCACATTCCTATCTGATAGCCTAGACCCTTGCAGGTGGCATCACAATTAGGATAGTTACGGCATGTTCCTGGACAATACTGTTTGCTCATACCTGCATTTGATGACATTTCAGATCATCAATAAGAAATAGAGATGAAAGATAAGAATCAAATAACATTATTGCACATGTGTAAAAATTCCTGGAGGACTCAACATTTTTCTTAATATTTTCATCTACGTACCAAGTGAGAATAGAAGACATAGAACCATTGCTCCAAGGATGAATTTCAGCAAGGTCATTGAGATAATTGTGCGAGCCATTGTTGTGTTTCGGTGCATTTGATTCTCTATAGTGTAGGGTTTATATAACATGTGTCAGGAATATGATTTCGATCTTTTTTTGGTACATTTAAAAAAAAAATCGTCGGGGTTATATATTCCATATTTTTTTATTTTGATAAAATAAGTTTAAATTTTAAAAAATATTTGCTCATAAGAGACACAAATAATAATGGGAGGAAAACTAAAAATACAAAGAAAAAAAAGGGAAGAAACTAGGAATTAATGGTCATAAAGCTAAAATCTTGAATGATATGCACGGCACATGACAGAAAAATAGCAACTACACCTACTAAAAAAAAAAAGAAGAAAAATAACAACCACTGTGAGCAACTACAAGATAAAACAACAACTATGTGTTGAGAATAACAATAACGTAAAAATTATCATGTGAGCAAATTATTTAATTTGAGTGAAATGAACTAGAATAAACGCTGATGAGCATTCTTTCTTCTATTATCTTATGACTTATTTTTAGTATTATTGTGTTAAGTTAATTTCAAGTTTTTATTCTGAATTTTATTGTTTAATTATTTTAAATTTTGTTAATTAAATTTTTATTTAACTCCAATAACCAATTCATTTTCCTCAACACAAATGTATTAATTCCGCATTCAAAGTAATAGCAATAATATTCTTTGTCCTAAAACCACGAGGTGTGGCATAGTGGCATCTCACCTCATCTTTTAGCCATATGGTCTTTGGTTTGATCTTACACTCATGGAATAAAGCGTATTTATTACCATCCGTTTTCTTTTCGAGAGTTCCCATGATGAGGAGATTAATCATTACTATAATTGGTACCCCAATTTCAAAAAAAAAAAATTCTTCCTTTCAAGAAATAATTAATAAGCACATTATACCTGTTTTGTTTTTCATAATCGGAATGTAATATTACTTTTTATTTGTATTATGAAAAGGATATTCAAAATGATACTCTTTATTTGTACTACCTAATAGAATTATAACCAAAAAAGTACTACTAAACATAGAATCACAGCAGAATTATTTTAAATACTTTCCATATGTCATAAGACCTTCTGGTACTCTTCTTCCCAATTTTGAGGTCCAAAATGACCTTCAAAAATGTGGCTCATAGTATCTTCTATTTTTCTTTTTAAATAAGCCTTTAAAGATTAACTGGGAAGCCTAAACCTCTCATTTATAATTTATAATCTATAATCTATAATACTAATATTTAGACTCATTCTAAGGAAAATTTTACAGGTGTCACTCATAGAGCAACTTATGGCCCACGATATTTATAACCTTGATTATTAATTATTTTGTTATAAAAACTACTTTTATATATATATATATATATATATATATATATATATATTTCATTAATACAACATAAATATTTCACGTTAAATATTGGATTTCAAACCATTAAAATTCTTCATTTAAATGATATAATTGATCAAAATATGTCAATCTAAACTATTTAACATTAAAAATAGATATTCACGTGATACATATATTTTTCTATTTTTTTTATAATATATTTTTATTTTTCTCAATTAAACACATGTTTTTCCATATTAATTACAAAATTTTAAATTTTTGAATTCTCCTTTATGTTTTGAATTTTGAATTCAATAGACTACTTAATTTCTATTCCACAACAAACCAGAATCCAATGAATTTGTGGAAAACAAAAATGGAAATAAAAACTATTGCTATCAAGAAAGGTCCGCTATAATTGAAGTATGAACCCTTTAAATTACTCCTAAATCTTGCATATTCATTGCTAAAGATTGCCACTTATACTAATTGAAATAAAAACCCTTAATTTCTCTTATTAGAATATGCAATATCAGTTTGTCATTGAGATATGCTAACACCTCATTTTATTTTTTCTCTTTGTTCCACAACTTTCTTTTCTCTTCCATTCTTTCTCTCATATTTTCATATTTTTCATTTCTCTTCGTTCATTATCTATTTGTTCTTTTAAAATATATTAATTTACTTCATCTTTTAATTTTCTTCTTCGTGGTTTATATTAGGAATAAGAATTTGTAGGTTAGAAAATTCAAATGTTCCACCATTCTTCTTTGAAACTCTTTTCTTCTTTGTGAGATTTTTTTACAACATTTTTTATGTTTGTTTAGTATTTTTAATTTGTATGTACATTTTATACATTTATATGTTTCCTTAATGAAATAAAGATTTGATTTTTTTTTAAGTTCTTTTAAAATAATCCAATTTATTTATCTTTTTCATTTTCATTATTTATATCCAATTTATTTCTACCTTTCTTCTTTGTAATTTTTTTTGTTTTGTATAGAGATTTTTCTATGTTTAATTAGTCTTTTACTTTGTGTATATATCTTGATGGTATTTTTTTATGTTTTGTGCAGAGACAACCACTAGGTTGTAACTCAAATTATATTATTCAATCCTTTGTGGCAAAGGTAACTATATTTTTCATAAATAATTTAATAATATTTAATTGAATTTGAGATTAATTTTATTATTGTATAAACAGTATTAATAGTTTTATAATTTTTTCTTTTCATAATTTGAAGCCACAATTAATTAAAGTAGATGCTATTAATGGACTATCTCAACTGATCATTTCACTAGACTTAAGGTAGTAAAAATTAAGGACTAAGATTGATAGAAGATTATGTTTGGTTTTATTTTTATTTTTACCTTTGATTTTGTTTTGCTCATTTTTTGCGAAACATATATATGAGAGGAAATTGTGTTGTGTTGAGACAACACTTCCTGAAGTTGATTAAATGTACAATCAAGCTAGCTGATGATTCTAATAGCAATATTAGATAAAATGCATTAGCTAATCTCTATTGGAATTTGTTTATGTTGTTCTACCTTCTTCAATTTATTTTTACTTCATTATTTTGTAAGGTATAAAGATTGTTGAATTCAATATATACATAGCCATTGAATTATAATCTCAATTCCATTTACAAACACTAACTATGGAGAATGAATAATATTTTGGAATAAAATTATATTTTTATTTAAAATTTCTATTGTGCATTAATATTGTACAAATTAATTGTTAACTATTATTCTTTTGATTTTGATGTGAATCAAATATATTAATATATGTATAGCTATTAATTGATTTTTCTTCCAATATATGCATTTATTGTTCCCTTTTATTTTTTCATGCTAAAAATTTTAATTAATTGATAAAATTTAAAATATTATTTTGTATCTATATACAATCCATATTTATTTGTGTTTGCTTTGATAAGGTATAATCATTATTAATATATTATTTTATTTAGAAAAATATAATTATTGATAAATTACTAATTTTATTTTTCAAATCCCCACGGAACTATTTAATTGACAAATTTCTTTTTCTAATTCATAAAAGCTAATATTACATAAAAAAAAATAGAAACATAACAAAAATTAATAATAAATAATATTATTACCTTTTTATATATGTCTAATATTATAACCTTTAATTGATATTGATATCCATATCAATCAATAAATACATAAATACATGGAGAGATTCAAATCTTCGCAAGAAATGAGGAATGAGGATCCATAATTGGGATGACAATGGTGATGAGAGGAAAATTCTAAATGAAGATGGGGTTGGGAGAAAAGTTTCAAACTTCAAATATAGAGTTTTTGAAAATCATATATATATTACTATGCCATATTTAATTTTTTTGAAAGTTAAACATTTCAATTTATCAATTCCACAATTGTTTCATATTATTTAAAAAAAAAACTTCAATTTTTAAAATTAAAATAGTTTTAAAAAACCAATTCCACAATTTACACTTATGTGATAATGATACTAATTATTTATTAATTTTTAAAAATTAAATAATTACATTAGTTTTTTAATTAAAATAATTATGTAATTGATATATTACTTCAATAATTGAGATGATATAAATTAGGATTATATATGATTTTTTTTACTAATTATAACATATTAATTATAATATATACTTTAAAATTGATAATTCAATTTACTAAAAGGATGTACAATAAAGGATGTGTAATTGAAATCACATAAATTAAATATATCCATTAATTTTTTATTAATTAGAAAAATTATTTTTATGTTTTTATAAATCAAATACTTTAATTTACTAAAAAGTTGTACATGACTAGGGATGACAAAGAAAAAACCAATGAAGTGAATACACGGGATTACTCGCAATAATGGAATGAGAATAAGGATATATTTTGTTTTCTTGGGATGGTTGACAGGAAGAGGTTCCATTTGTTAAAGAGCGTGATGGGGATAACACACCCTTATTTTTTTCAATTATCTTTGTTAGATTTGTAATTATGTATGCATTTTTAATTTCAATTTGGATTATGTTGATTAGTAGTATTTGTTATTATGGACATTTTTGTTTTGAATTTCAAAATATTTTTAATTTTTCTCTTTTTGAAAATTTTTAATAAACTCATAAATACCAATAGGGATTTAATCCCCATGGTGATGGGGAATGGGGACCTGATGGAAATAAGGATGGGACTGGAGCAAAATTTCAAATTGGGATCTGGGCGTGAGATATTCCCATTCATGGATACCCATTTTCATTTCTATAAATGGCTTATAATATAGTTAAATTATCTACTTATTCTTTTCATTTTTTAATAATTTCAACTTTCAAATTATGTGCAAAATACTTATAAAACAGACTCTTTTATTATTAGTTATAGGTCATTTATTTTTTTTAGTTTTATAAACATGATATTCAAAATGAGATATAAAATAAAATGATACATTTATATTTTTTCCATTTATTTAATTATTCAATTATTAACTTATTTTTAAAATAAATTTATATATTCAATTTTCTATAAGATATATTTAAATAAATTATTATTTATTTTCTTTAATAGTTAACAAACTATTTTCATCATCCCTCTGGCGTCGGGGTCAAGCGACTAGTACTTGGAATATAGAATGGTTAAATGATATGATCCTTCCCCATAAACGAGCTTCTCAAGATTCGAATCATGACTGCGTAAAGCTTACTTGGACTCAACCTACTTATGAAGCCAATTATATTGGGTATAATATCTTGTATTATATAAATGGTTATTATTATTATTTCGAGTTTTACGTAAGATTACTTAACCGCTTGTTGCATTCAATAATTTTTTATATAAATAGAGAAGATTTCAGCAACCCCTATGATTTTTAGAAAATACACTAAATTCCAAACTAATAGAAAAATAACACTACTTAAAAATAAAAATAAAAAATAGGAAAATTACAACTAGCTCTCTTGAAGTTTTAAGGTCCATAATAAAGTCTAAACTTAATCATCAAAAGAAAAAACTCTACTATATAATTTTTATCGTTTTGTCTATGGCTCAACAAGTAAAGTATAAAATACCACATATCACTCATTTTGTTAAATTTATAAAGTGTGGCTAAATATTGAAAATGTGTAACTAAATGCATGAAAGTTTAACCACATTTTGTTAATATGGCTAGATGTCTGGTGTGTATAGATGTGTGGTGTGTATAACCTTAGTCAGTTTTACCAAATTATATATAATTAACAATAATTACCCACAATAAGAAAATGAAAAAAACTACAGTTGCTGATGAGCCAATGCGTTGAGTGGTAGAAGTTAATGGCATATGGTGATAGGATTTTCCATTCTAAGGGCTCAAACTCAAAACCTCTAATTAATGGGTTAAGCGCCTATTATATTGACCAACCCATGTTGGTTAACTAAAGTTAATATTGTGGGCAAAGTGAAAAAAAATTAGCATTTTATATTGTCTGATTTTTCTCTTTTATTGATTTTTTGTGTTGTGGAATAAATTATATAAGAAAAAAATTAAATTAAATTCTTTGGAATACTCAATCATGCATGTACTGTGAAAAGGAAAAAAATTTTATCACATTTTTTTATAGAACAAATTTTTGATATTGTATGTGTTCTATCCCTAAATTATTATTTGTTGAAGAAACGGGACTTTAATTTATTTTTTTATTTTTTGCATTGGAGACTATGGGCTGGTTTATTATTATTTTGTTTTGTTTTTTTTTTAAAAAGAGAGATTATTGGCAGTTTGGATAGCTTTTTTATGAAAAGATATTTTATTGATTTTTTTTAAATAAGATCTTTAAAAAAATAAAGAGTAATATTTATTTCATCTCTCTCACTCTATATTTGTGAGTCATTTTAGTCCATAATTTTATAATGAGCCAAATTAATTCAACATTACAAAATATGAGTTATATTAATCCATCAAACAATTTAATTTAATATCTATCAATTAAATAATAATAGGTAACATTAAGTGATATAATATCCAATATGTAATCTGAAGTAGAATAAAGTTTAAAATGACGTATTTTGATATCTAAAATTACACAAAATGATCATTTAAATATTCATTTTAAGTTATAAAATGACTCATTTATGCAATTTTAGATACTAAAATAAGTTATTTTAAACTTTATTTACTTCAAATAACACATGGTATGATAAGGTATTGTTTAATGTTACACATCATTATTTAATTGATAAATATTAAATAAAATCAAGTAGAATGAGATACTAACTTGATTCACATTTTGATATGTCAGGGATTAATTTGACTCATTTTAAAAGTAAGATTAAAATGACTCATTGAGTGAAAAATCAGGGACTAAAATGAACATTAACTCAAAAGTAAAAGTTGTAATACACATCAAATTATGTTCAAATATAATATTAAAAAATCTTTTTTATTGTCAAATATTTGTTTGTTATAATTTTTTTCAAAAGATGAAAATTCTAGTTTCTCAAAAATATTTTTTTTTTTTACATTTTTAGTATTTTGTTTTTATTTAAAAAATTTACCTAGACATACTAGAAAGTGCAAAAAGATCATTTTTTTATAATGTTTTATTAAAATAATGGCATCCAAATGAGCTCTATGTAGGAGTACAAGTTCTTTCATGTGTCAAGAAAAATAAAATAAAATCAAGAATTTTTGTTATGTTAATCAAGTCTCTCTTTTTTTCATCTTAATTGGTGTGTCTTTTTGTTATGAAAAACAAAAACCGCTTGATTAATATAATAAATTTGTGTCATCATAATCGCTTTAAATATGCTCCTTGTCACCTACTCTAGATACTACCTTCGTAATTCATTCACCTATTACAAATGCAGTTTAATAAAATATTTTATTTAAAAATATCAATAATTATATATGATGAATTTTTAAGTGGTATCTCATACATATTGTTTTTGTCACCTCATTCTAAGCCACTTCATTCTTGCTTGTGAAATCTGGAAATTCTTTCTTACTGAATTGCATATTTGATAATTTCTTTTTTATCTTGTATTGCAAGGTACTTTGTGAATGTGACAATACGGAGGCTATGCACTTTGTAAATTCTACTATTCTCCTTGGACTCATGATTTGCGTGCTTTGTTGGTGGAGATTTGGGGTTTGTTGGAGTAGCAATGGAAGATGTGTTTGAGTTGAATACTGAACAGGTAATTTGTGTGTTAATTTCTTTGTTAAGGTAGAAGTGCATTAAGATGGGGTTCAAAGTGTGGAAGGTTCATCCCTGCCGCATATGATGTTTAGAAATCTTGTGTAATTGTTTGATTGTTTTCTATTCTTTCTACAACTACAAAAAAAAAAAAGGATCATACCCATGAATCATGATACTGCCACCTGGAATTAAACCTCTAAAAAGATAATGATACTTATATGACAAAAGAAATTAATTACAAAATAATTTTTTTTATTAATATTGATTTATTCTATATCAGGTGATCCAAATTTATACATTACATGAGCGACAACAAATATATGGTACATATTACATGGATAATAATTTACTTGCCACATAATTACTATCAATTTATATTCAATAAAAATTATTAAGCTATAGCACATATCTATATCTATAATATACTTATCTTGAAAAGATATTTTTTTAGACTAGCTACGAAAATACTAATATTTTAAATTATCTAAATATTTTTGAATCATTAAATATCAAAATTTTATTAAACACACAATAATACTTGTATAACCGATAAAATTAACTAACATGATAATATTTTTTATTAATATTCATATTCAAACAAGTACAAAATATACATTAAAATGGTATAACCTATACATATTGAAGGTATTGATTATCTTAATAACGAATATTGTTCACCTTTTGATTACCAAAAATACAATACATCTAACGGCTCGAAAAATCAAGAGAATAAAAAAATTACAACAAATAATGTTTTTCCTAGCAAGTGGAGCAACAGAATATATAATAGTCTATCTCATAATATTGTAATTATATTTTTCGCCATTTAATATGTCTTTAATTCCACAATATTTTTTTTTCGCTGTTATTAATACCACAATATTTAACAATATTGAATGGGTAACTACATTAGATAGTTATCTTGTTAAATTATTTTCACAATAAACTATATAAAATTATTATATTTTAATTCAACTAAATTTTTACTATATATTTTTGGTTTATCAATTTTTTAAAATTTGTAACGTAAAATTCTGTGTATAGCACGAGCAAAAAAACTAGTTTTATAAATATATAACAATAATTATTTTATTAAAAAACATAAAACATATAATATAATATAGTATTATATATACTTATTTTCAAATTTATCTCCCACATGTTTTTTAAAATTAGATGATATTTATATTTATTTATAAAAATTGCTTAACTTTCAAATGTGAACTAAATTACATAATTTTAATATGTTTAAATAAACAAGATTGATAACATTGTCACTTTTTCGCTTACTAATTCTATTTGTCTCTTATATTTATAATTATAAATATGGAAAAGTCTAAATATATATATTTTTTAAAAAGTCATTGGTTATCCATAAAAAATATAGCATAATTGTAATTATAGTTCCATTATATATTTCTCATTTTATATAAAATCTTTCTTAAATTATAACATATGATGTGATAATTTTTAATATTTATGAAAGATAATTATAGTTTCATTGTATTATTTTCTTTATCAAATATGACTTTGTTCAAGAGTTACCTTTAAGGTCCGTGTATTTGTGAACACCATATTTTGTCCCATATTTATTTTATTTTATTTCATTTATTTGTTTATCCACTTGTGTCCATGTTAGTTGTTTATTGCATAAAAAGGCAGTCTAACAAATAACCCATTCTAATTTCCTTTCAACCTAATATAAAATGATCCATTTCAGCCAAATCCATTTCAGATTACCAGCCATTTTATTTTATTGTTCTAGTCCCCATGTTAGCTCAAATAAAAATAAATAAAAAATAGAAAAATAAAAATAAAAAGAAGTTTGCAAATTCTATGGGTTATTCAATTAAATAATACAAAAGGAAGAAGAACAGTGACCAAAAGGAAAAAGGGAAGTCAAATACAGAGTGGCAACACCATGATGCTAAATGATAAAAATCCTTTCGGTGGCATTTTGGATCCAAAGCCAAACCTTAAAAGATGAAATTAAGCAATAATTTTGGTTTAGCTAAGAATACCATAAATACATCGATCATAAATTGAAAAAGGAAGGACAATACCAAAATTTCAAACTCGTTCAAGCAAATGTATAAGTTTTGTTCTTGGGCATTTTTTTAGTATCATTCTAGATTTTAGGTGCATAGTCCATTCCGAATCACCATTTGACATCCCACCTGAAATTATCACAATCATCACGCCATCATAACCACCTCTAACTCAGCCAAAAGAAAGACCAAACTCAGAAGCAATACAAAATCAAATTCACGGCACATCAAGAATATAGCAAATAAAGAAAATAATAAAAAAGAGGGAAGGAAGCAAGCGGACAGCCCTCGCTCGCGTCTCCACCGCGGAGAGGTGAAGCCTTGCCATGCGGTCACCGGCCATGGCACCACGCCGTCTCTCTCTTAGCCAGGCGGAGTGCCACTTCACCGTCGTGAACGACAGAAGCCGCCACCATGTATCCCAATCTCAAGCTAGACTGATAAAACCCCGCACGACGTCACCAATTCTTTCCTCCTCGGCGTGAAGTGCGAGACTCGGCATCACTATCCTCTCTCCGGCGGTATCGTTCTCCCGCTGTCAGAGCTTCCACGCACCTCGCCTCGCGATCCAGGACCCCTCCGTTCGGTCCTGCTCACTGCGAGCTTCGGTCACCGCCGTGGTGTCGCGGCCTTCCTTCCCGCGTCAGCGCATCCTCAGCCCGGAGTCGATCCCTCCTTCCCGATCTCAGGCCGCCGCTCCTTCCTTCGTGCACCTCGCCTTGGATCACGCCCGGGTGCCACCGCTCGCCAAGCTCTCCTCGCGCAAACTCCGGATCAAGGTCCCGCTCGGTGGCCACGGGTTCCTCCTTCCCCAGCCGCGCGGCGAGCCCCTTCTTCCTTTCTCTCGTTCTCGTCCGGTCTCTCTCTCATGCTCTCTAACTTTTTTTTTTCTTTCTTCTCAATCTCTCTCTCTCTCTCTCAATCTCATATTCTCTCTCTCTTCTTATATGCCAATCTCGTCCTCTCACTCCTATCTCTATTTCTCTCTCCCAATATGTGTTTGTGTAGTGTAATGATTTAGTGTGTGTCCTGTTGAAAATGGGAGAACATGTGAGTTTGTTTGTCTTTTGTGTGTTAGTGAAAGAAAGAGAAGTGGATGCCGTGTAATTGTGTGTGCGCGTGACTTGTAAGAGCAAAAAATAATATTATTGTATGTGTTTGTGTGTTAATGAATGAAAGAGAAATATGAGTTTGTGATTTCATTTTGTGCATGTGCAAGAGTGTTCATATGTATGTTTTGGTGATTTTATTATTCTATTCGTGTGTGTATTGGGTATTAAGGGAGTTTTTATTTTATTATATGTTGTTAGACTTTTCATGTAGTTTGTGTATTGGGTTAGACTTTTAGGTGTCTTTGTTAGATTTACTTGTCTGATTAGTGGTTAGTTTATCATTTTGATATTTTAAATTTTATTTGTTAGGTTTGTGTTTATTTGGTTTAAAATGAAAATTTTATATAATTTGATTCGAAATAAAATTGAGATTTTATGCAAAACAAAATAAAAAAGTGATATAATTATTTCCTTTGAGTGAGTTTAATGTTTCAATAAAAAATGATGATCAAGATTATATTTTTAGTTTAATTATCTTATATGTCTGTGTGTCTTGTCTAAATTAATTGTGTAATCATGTTTATGAATTAATTTTTTTTTTCTTTCTCTTAGTTTATTTTATGCTTGTGTGTTTTGCTTAAATTAATTATATAATTATGAATTAATCTTGCTTTTAGTTTAATTATTTATGCTTGTGTGTCTTGTCTAAATTAATTGTGTAATCATGTTTATGAATTATTTTTTTCCTCTTAGTTTGATTATTTTATGCTTGTGTGTTTTGCTTAAATTAATTGTATAATTATGAATTAATCTTGCTTTTAGTTTAATTATTTTATGCTTGTGTGTTTGGTTAAATTAATTGTGTAATGGTGTTTATAATTCAATGTTATTTTGTAAGTTCTAGTTAGAACTAAAGCTTATAAAAAAAAATGTTTTCATTCATTTCGTAATCAAAAGAATCCATTTCAAAAAGAAAATTTTTAAAATCATCAACACATTTTTATTCCTGTTAATTAAAATCAATAACAATACTCATTTTCTACAGAACGACGTGGCTTGAGTTCCCATTGCACCGAGGGTACGTCGCGTAGCAAACAACTATCAAGCCAAAATTAATTTTTCATTAAATTGTGTTCTCATTTAATTTTTATTCCTTGTTTTAATTTAATTTTATTTTATTTTATGTTTGTACATAATTGTGATTATTTAAGGGAAAATTAAATATTATTGAAATTATAAACAAATTTGCATAATGAGCTCTAGGGTAACGTATTTATACGAATGTATTAGGGGTGAAGTGGGATTAAATTTCCACCCTTCCCTAATCATAATCAGATTCAGAACCTCAGATCTCTTTTAAAAGACCAGTTACAAATTAAAAAGGTTTTCCAATTTTTCCAGAATTAAAATTGGTGGCGACTCCCATTTTATTTTTATTTAAAGGGTCGACATCCTCGGCATGTGCCCTTGGGTCGGTGACAGCTTGGCGATTCCAAGGGACACCAAAGAGAGTCAAGCCTATAGAGTAAATTATGCAAATAATTTATAACTTTATAACATTTATTTTTCCCTTTACATCACACTTGTTTATTTTTTTTATTTAGTTGTATATAATTATTTATTTTTATTTTCTTTTTATTTATTTGTATAATTGTTTATTTTATTTTTTTTTTTTTCTTTTAAATATTTGTATATAATTGTTTATTTTATTTTTATTTATTTGTATAATTGTTTATTTTATCTTTTTATTTTCTTCTCATTTATTTGGATATAATTGCAAACCTTAGGATAGATGACTTTTGTATATATGATGTTTTTGCTTTAGCTTATTTATCTGTTACTCAAACCTTAGGATAGAGGACTGTTGTATATATATGGTGTTTTTTGTTTTTAGGATTGTGTATATAGGATTTGAAAGGTTTGTATGCTCCCTACACACACTTTCACTATCACGTCCTCACACACTATTTGGGCTCTATACCCGAGCCTTGGAAAATCATAGGGCAAGAGGGGTTTTGACGTTGTTATTGTGAGGCTTATGCTTCCTCAAGTCGTTAACTTCGGCTAGGTTTTACTAGAACTATGGGTTGCCGTATTGTGACTTTCATGTCCTTGTTTAACTCATGGAACTAGATCTTTATCTTATTGATAAAGGCAACTTGGGACCATAACTTTTTGGGGTCTAGATCCATCCAAAAGCTTGTGCACTACTAGAACGACTTTAATTGGCCACCT
Source organism: Dalbergia oliveri (assembly GCA_030441495.1). Taxonomy (NCBI): domain Eukaryota; kingdom Viridiplantae; phylum Streptophyta; class Magnoliopsida; order Fabales; family Fabaceae; genus Dalbergia; species Dalbergia oliveri. The sequence continues at coordinate 43,371,334 of JAMLFY010000003.1, forward strand.
TAAATAGGGTTTGACCTTAGAACCAACACATTAGTCCACCTCATTAGGACACAAGGAGCGTACTTCTTATTACATCATGCATCTTTAGTATCATGTAATATTTATTATAAGCATTATAACATTCATGATTATTTTGTGTTGTTACATAAGCAATTCATATCTCCATCATGCATAACATCCACATTTTTTCACCAAGCATGTTTATTTTTAAGCATAAAAGAAAAAACCATATTTTAATTGTCATATCACATGCATTTTTTTAGCATACATATTTATTTTATTTATGACATCATCTAATTTATTTACTTTTTTTGTTTCTTTCTTCCTTTTTTAAAAGGTCCATTGGCTCAAAGAATAACCAGTATTAGACGTAAACAATGGAAAGACCAACAAACTAGCAATGTATCCAACTTGAAGAAGCATTCCAATGTGATGGCAAATATTAGTTCTGGAGAATTTGCATCGATTGAGTCAATACCTCGTGGAACGAAACCTTTCTTGAATAAATATGGGTCCATTAGGATCTGTTGCTTGTCTCAGTGGAAACTCTTTCTCTTGAAAGCTTACAATTTGGAACATCCCTTTGAGATGTTTTGAATTACCAAACATGGACATCACTCCTACCATTGAAGAGTATGCATGCATGTTGAAATTACAAGTGAGAAAAATACTTCTATTTATTTTCATCCTAGGAACAACACACTTCAGATGCAAAAATAATGAGCAATTTGAAATACTTAGGGTACCAAGTAGTTCAAGTGAAATTAACGGGACATGCAAGATTCAAAGGAGTGACTAAAGCATTCATAGAAGAACATTGAAGATTGAGGCGTTGAAAAGAATGGACTATTTTTGCGAGTTTCTGGCATTTGCTATTTATGGGCTGGTATTGTTCCCGCTCTAAGACATAGTTGATCAAGCCATGGATGTTTTCTTTGCTGAAATAAGCAAAGGAATCCAAGTTCCTCCCTGTTGGCTGAAACATCTGACATTAAACTTCTGCCAGAAAAGAAAAGGGAAGCTTCGATGTTGCTACACCTCCTATATGTGTGGATCATCACACACATGTATGCAGGTAATCACATCAGAAATGTTTCAGATCCATTAAGAAGCTTCATCGTATCCAAGAAAGCCAAAAGAAGAACCATGAATGGAGGGCTGAATTTGATACCATTAGGAACAATCATTCAAGTGGGTTTGTCCATGGTATGAACATGAAAGAGGTGACATTATTCTAGCTGTGGAAAATCATAATATACCATTGATGGGTCCAAGAGGTTGCATATCCTATACGCCGACAATAGCACTCAGACAACTTTGTTGGACACAAAAGAAACCACAAAGAACAACTTGGAGGACTCTACTTCTGTACAAGGAAGGTGACCACACTAAAATGTTATCACGAGAAGTTAAAGAAGCCTGGAGGAATGTTCACATGGCAGGGGAGAGATGAGTTAGGAAAACCTCTTGTGATCAGTACCCATGAGTATGTCACATGAGGAAGGAAGTGAAGTCCTCAAGGCAGCCCTAGCCTCCTCATGAAAAGAAGAATGATCCATTCAGCTGAACAGATGAAAGTCCTAGAAGCACAAATGAAACTTCTAAACAACAAGAACAAGCAGCAAGTTGAAGCTGTCATTGTTCAAGTCAATGTGAGAAGAAAGAGAAAGCTGATTGAGCTGAAAGATGAGCTTGCCTGATATCCAAAACAAGAAAAGGAAAGACAGAAGGTTCAAGAACCTTGAAAATAAGGTCAAACCCAATGACTAAAGAGAAAAATGGACTTGTGAAGCGCATCAACCAACGAACAAGGCAAATGTAGAATTAAAATGAAGATTGAACAACAAGAACAAATGAAAGAAGAGTTGGAACTGAAATGCAAGAACAAAAGCAAAGTTAAGCTAAAGATAGAGAAGCTAAATACATCTTTAGCACGGCTAAGGAGGAATGTGACCAAGAATGGGCCCGTTTCATGAAATGTAGAAACCAACTTCTCCATAGAAAGATGCAGGGTAGATTTTGGAAGAACAAGCTGGTGATTGGGCAATGAAGGCTGAGGAATGGAAGGAAAAACATGCAAGATTAACTGAGAAACTAGACAATCATATTTCGAAGTTCATCTATCATTTTGAAAGGGCGGAGAGAAGAGGTTCAAAAGAATCTCAAGCTTCATTTGCCTAGTGAAATGAATGATTTCATGAACATGAGTAGGGGCATTGCTAGAGGTTGTAAAAAGAAGAATAACTATTCTTGATCTCAACTATGATGTAATTGCACTTTTTGAATAAATGACACAAGTTCATCTTTCGATTTTCTCTACTTATCTTTGAATGGCGTGCAAGACTATATCCATTGTGGAGCAAAATCTCCCTGGATATATTGTCAATTACATTTCCGTCTTATAGGAAATTCTTCCTTCTACGTCGAATGTAGAAGAGAGGTACCAAGTTTTACATTGCTAGTGTGCTACTAACAAAGTATATTGTGGAATGATATCCCCTATATACTGTCCATCACATATCCGTTCTTATGGACAATATGTCCTCTGAATGCGATATGAATCAAGTTCATTGCTGTCCAATAAATGTTGTTCCTTCGCCATCAAAGGTCTTTTAGCATTTGTTTTTATTTGCTCATTTTTTTTTCTTTTTGTAGAAGGTTATCATCAAACATTGCTCCTTCAAGGAAAGCTTTGTCTAACACAGTGTACGTGCAGGCTAGAGGGTACGAACTACGCCAGAGTTGAGAAAGAGAAAGTTGAAAAGAAGAAGGAAAGACGAATAAAGGCAAGAAAAAGGCTATGGCTGGAAACAACAATGACCAAGGAAGGAATCTGAGTCAAGAAATTGACGACCTCAAGGACATGATGAAGTCCATGCTTGGACAGAACTAAACAATTCATCATTGACACCATGAATATGGCCAAGGAAAATGATGAAAATGATGGGCATGAGAACCACCAGGATATGATAAACAAAATGATAATGGTTATGTTAATGAAGTTGCAAGGAAAAGCGGGAACGGCTAAAGCTGCAAAACTACAGGAAAGCATGCAAGAGCGTTAAAATGTGCGGGGCCTAGCCCCTATGGCCCGATGAGATATCAAGTGATCTGTGTTTGGCTCCTAGTGTAGTCATTCCCAAGGACTTTAAGATGCCTGAGCTCATCAAATTTGACGGTAGCACCAATCCGATTATGCATCTACGCATGTATTGCACGAAGATGGGAATGTGGTCAAAAGATGAGAACTTCCTAATAAGCTTTTTCCCCGAGAGCTTAGATGGGGCTGCATGGATACATGTAGGATAGACCGAACTCAAGTAAGGTGTTGGGAAGACTTAGCTCAGGCCTTCACAAACCAATACAAGTTTAACCTTAATGCCTGCACCCACTCAGACCAGTTAAAAGGGATGAGGAAGAAAGAGAATGAATCTTTCAAGGAATATGCCCAGAAGATGGAGGGCCCACTGGAAGGGTTGTCCCCCAATGTTAGAGCAAGAAATGTGCTCTTACTTTATTCGTACGCTGGAAGGTCCCTTTTTCAAGAACATGCTGGGACCAATGTCAAAGAGTTTGTGGATTTGGTTGAAATTGGAGAAAGGATTGAAACCAATATCCAAGAAGGGAAGCTAGAGCAAGTAACAGGAGAAACCAAGTGAGTCCCAACACAAGAAGAGCCCCCATTTTAAGAAGAAGGAGAACACCATTAACTACATCCACCCTCAACAACCCACTCCTCGACCAAACCAATATCCAACCTACCCACACACACAATACTCATCTTATCCACACCAACAATATCCATCTCCAAAGCTATTTCACCCAAATACCATACACACCTCAACCACACCAAATCAACCATGTCTCATATCCACGGCCAATGACACCTAGACCTCACCAAACACAACCCAAGCCTACCAAACGAGTCATCTCTTTACAACCCTCCACCATTCAATACCAACAACACTCAGGCCTCCGATGGAGAATGAGACCCTTACCTCGTTTTCATATGAGCCATGCAAGGTATTCAGCATTTGTGTAGTGACAACTTGTTAGGCCCGTGTCCTGGAAAAACTTTCATGCCACCATATCCTCCTGGTACAATCCAAACCAACTTGAGACATCATTCCACTCCTGGGGGCACTCAATTGAAGATTGTTATGGGTTTCAGAAGTGCGGTATGGCATTTAATTGATAGCGTGCCATCAAGCTAAAAGAAGAATCAAGCCGCATAAGAAACAACCCGTTCCCCAATCATAGTGGAGGACAAGTGAATTCTATCCTATGAGAAACATGAAAGTCAAGGAGTAGAGAATGGCAAGCTCTCAATGAAGGAGATCTTGGAAACACTGAGGAAGGCAGGTTATGAGATGGAAGTTGAAGGAGATAAAGGCAAAAGGCGGTGAAAGGAGAGGAAAATGATCTATTCTGTGAGTGTTCCAAAATGAAACACCACATAGAGGAATGTCCAGAAGCAAAAGCTCTACATTGAAAAGATGATTAAGCTAGGGTGCTTGAGATACCAAAGGGGAATAGACAAAGTATCAACATGATTCACCATGCACCCCTGTTTATAAAGTCTACAATTATGAGCCAACACTCATTTTCAAGGTGCCTAAGCCGTTTCCTTATGAAAGTAACCATGCGGTTCCATGGAGGTATGAACTGGATAAAATCTAATTCTATAATGGAATGACATCCCAGTCCAAAGCAAGTACCTCTTTCAAAGTATTTAGTTTGCCTTCTCCACCGCCATAAGGACAAAGTGAATATGGCAATGAAGATTGTTAGAACCCTACTCCATCGAGTCTATTACAAATGTTCCAGGAATAGGGGAAATTACTCGAGTGGTAGATGTTATACTCCAGAGAAATTTTTAAAGCCCCCAAGAAATACATGTGAAAAACCCGAGTCACGCCTCAAAAGAGAATAAAGAAAGAGCCAGGAAAGGAAGAAGAAGAAGAATTCCTTGAAAATAATGAAACAAAGTGAGTATGATGTGGTAAAATGGCTAAAACACACAGCAAAGATCTCGTTATTCTCTTAATCTTATCTTGGAGGCTCATCGCAATGCGATTAAAAAGGTGTTGGATCAAGCTTATGTGTCTAAAGACATAACCCCTGATAGGGTTGAAGGGATAGTGAATGCAATCAGAAATGACCAATGCCATCACGTTCACTTGAAAGCGAGGTTTCCCCATCGGCGGGCGCCGAAAGCACTCAGGCATTACCCTCAAATGTCAACGGCTGTAATGTTGCAAAAGTCCTTGATCGGGGATGACGCTTCAATGTGCTCCCTTACTCCACACTCCAGCAATTGCCAGTTGATTCCTACTGTGATTGAACCGGGACAATTTGAAGCGTTTGATGGATCAATGAGGAAATCAATGCCATGGGCATCAACCCAGAAATTGGACCCACTATTTTGTGACCAAATTCCAGGTGATGGATATTAAGGGGGTATGAATGCTGCTAGGAAACCCTGGATTCATGAGGCTGATCCTTTCCCTTCAACACTTCATCGAGGTAAAATTTATAGATGGCGGAAACTTGTTTCCTCAAAGGAGAAGAAATTGCTAGTGACTAAGCAGGTGGAGGTGCCATACATTGATTGTGCTGAAGACACTCTCGAGGTATCATTCCAAAACCTGGAGATAGCTTGAACCCATGGAACCAAAAGGTGATGGCATCAAGTGGCCATTGGTATAATGCGTAAGTTGGATTTGAAGAAGGAAAAGGATTAGGGAGTCAACTCAAGGAATTAAGAATCCAATCTCGCTTCCTAACAATCCTGGAAAACTTGGCCTTGGGTATGAAGCTACAAGTGATCGACTTTTGAGACATCAAGAAGAAGATCCCACATATTAGGGATACATTTCCTGACTTCCAGACAGTAATGGTGATAGAAGAGATGAAACTGTCAGCACCCTTAAAGGAATGTCTCTGCTGATCTACCCTAGCCTGAGAGCCAGTGAATAACCTGGAATCTGCACCCCTCGAATGATTTATTTTTCATTGAGTAATGGATGCTTTGTCATCTCTGTTGTATTTCAATTGAATAATGATTATGCGTGGTTTCTTCTTTCCATTCTCTTGTTAAACTTTTTCTCTTCCAATTTCTTGTTAAGTTTTTCTATTTATTTATTTATTTCTTCTTTCTTCTATTTCAGAATCTTATCTCAATTCCAGGGATCCTTCTTCCTTCAGAATTTTCATCTTATGCAAATGATTGTGAAAACCCATTCACTGGTTATTGCATTACAATGGACTCGAATGAAAATGAACAAGATGAAGATCCTGAGTTATGCCAACAATTTGCCAAAATCATAAATTCAATGGAAAAGGGGATAAATCCACACGATGAAGTCATTGAAACTGTGAATTTGGGTATTGATGAACAGAAGAAAGTGAAAGATAGTTGACAATCGGAAAGGGAAGAGATGATTGCATTGTTCCATGAATTCCTAGACATTTTCGCCTGGTCTTACAAAGATATGCCTGGTTTGAACGAGAAATACATGGCTCATAAAATCCCATTGATTGAAGGAATGGAACCTAAACGACAGAAATTACGAGGATGAGTCAAAATGTCATTAAAATCAAAGTTGAAGTGGAAAAGCAACTTGATGCAGGCTTCTTGGAGGTCCCACTACCCAAAGATGGATAGCCAACATAGTCCAAGTCCAAAGAAAGATGGAAAGGTCAAAAATGTGTGGATTATCGGGATTTGAATAAAGCAAGCCCAAAGGATAATTTTCCTCTGCCTCATATAGATGTACTAGTTGATAACACAGCTAGAAGTCACGATTCTCTTTCATGGATGGTGTTCAGGCTACAATCAGATTTGATCAGAAGAGGATAAAGAGAAAAATCATTGTTGTTCGTGGGGGGTATTTTGCTATAGAGTGATGCCATTCGGCTAAAGAATGTGGAGCAACGTATTAGCGAGCAATGGTGACCCTTTCCATGACATGATTCACAAGGAGTTGGAGGTGTATGTGGATGATATGGTGGCAAAGTCACAAGATGGAGAGAGTCATGTTGCGGTGCTTAGGGAAATTTTTGAAGATTAGAATTTACAAACTTCTGGCTAAACCCGGCAAAATGTACCTTTGGAGCTTCCAGGGAAAGTTGTTAGGTTCATCGTTAGCAAGAAAGGCATTGAGGTAGATCCAGACAAAATCAAAGCCATACAAAACATGCCAGCACCCAAGACGGAGAAAGAGGTGCAAGGTTTCTGGGTTATGAATTACATAGCGAGATTCATCTCTAACTTGACCAGTACTTGTGAGCCGATATTCAAGCTATTGAGGAAGAGTAACCGGGGTAGATGGGATGATAGATGTCAAGAAGCCTTTGACAAAGTTAAAAACTACTTGTCAAATCCACCTCTTTTGGTTCCGCCAACTCAGGGCGACGCTGATCTACTATATTCACGTGTTGCATGGGTCTATGGGGGCAGTTGGGTCAACATGACGAGTCTAGTCCAAAGGAGCAAGCCATTTACTACTTGAGCAGAAGTTCAATGACTGTGAGTCTAGGTATTTGGCTATTGAGAAGACTTGTTGTGCTGGTGTGGAGCGGAGGAGGTCCGCAGTACATGCTCTATTATACGACCTTGCTCATATCTCGGATAGACCCCATGAAATGCATCTTTGAAACCCACACATTTCCCTGAGAATGTCCAAATGGCAAGTGGCTCTCAGCAGAATTTGACATCAAGTATGTGACAAGAAAATCTATAAAAGGAAGCGTGATAGCTCGTCACCTGGCCAGAACCCGCTTGAAGAATATCAGTCAATGGAGCACAAGTTCCCTGATAAAGACGTCCTAAGATTGTAGAAGAAGGAGGTGAAAATGAGGAAGAAGAGGGCTTAGTGTGGAAATGTATTTGACGGTGTACTCAACATAAGAGGGAATGGGGTTGGAGCGGTCTTAATGTCCCCTCGTGGAAGACTTTAAATCCTGTGAAATTGGCATTTGATTGTACCAACAACATGAATGAAGCATATATAACAGGGGCTGAAGGCAGCAATATCCCTTGGGGTGCAAGAGTTAGAGGTTTATGGGGACTGGCCCTAATCATTTTTCAGGTCAATGGAGAATGGCGAGTCAAAGAGCATAGGTTACTGTCATACTATGAACATCTTATGAGCTTAAAAGATGAATTCAAGGATGTCAGTTTCCATTACTTGCCCGATGACCAAAACAGTTTGCAGATGCCTTAGCCACCTTGGCTCTGATGACCAATCTTGATCTAGAAGTGGAAGTAAGACCTTTGCAAGTAATTGTTAGAAGAGAGCCAGCATCTTGTTCTAACATTGAAGAAGAGTCTCAGATCAACCTTGGTTCTATGATATCAAGAAATTCATCAAGAGAGAGAGATCGGCATCAGCAAATGAGAATCAGAAAGACACTCAGACGGCTATCCATCATTTTTCCTCTCGAAGAAGGTTTTGTATAAGAGGAATCATGATGAAGTTTTATTGAGATGTGTTGATGCTCCAGAAGCTAATTCCATTAATCTCAGAGTCCATGAAGGTATTTGTGGAACTCACGCTAATGGGCACACATTGTCCCGGACAAATTCAGGCAAGGATATTTTTGGCTCACAATGGAAAAGGTGCATAGAGTTTGTCAGAAAGTGCCACAAATGTCAAATCTATGCTGATCGAATCCATTCCTCCTCTGCCATTGCACACTCTTACATCACCTTGGCCTTTTGCAATGTGGGGCATGGATGTCATAGGGCCAATTAGCCCCAAAGCATCCAATGGGCATCGATTTATTCTGGTAGCCATTGATTCTCACCAAATGGGTAGAGCTGTATCATACGCCAATGTAACCCTGAAAGTGGTTGTGAAATTTTTGAAGAACAACATTATTTGTATGTATGACCCAGAAAGACTCATCACAAATAATGCTACTAATTTCAATAATGCGGAGAGGTGCGAAACCCTGTGAGCAATTCAAGATCAAGCATCACAACTCGCTTCTCCGACCAAAGATGAATGGTCCTTAGAGGCAGGGACAAAAACATCAAGAAGATCTGGGGAAAATGGTGGTCACCTACAAAGATTGGAGTGATATGCTGCCTTATGCATTACACGCCTATCGCACTTCTGCAGATCCTAAAACGGGGCAACCCGTATTCGCTAGTGTATGAGATGGAGGCAGTGATCACTATAGAAGTGGAAATACCATCAGTAAGAGTCTTAGCAGAAGCTAAATTGGACGAAGCCGAGTGGGTCAAATGAGATATGAGTTGAATATGCTGAGGAAAATGGCTAACGCGGTATGCCATGGCCAGTTGTACCAGAAAAGGATGGCGAAAACATTTAATGTTCGCCCTCGAACATTCCAACCAGGGCGATCTCTGTTCTAAGAAAATTTCCGAATCAGAGGATGACAGGAGGGCAAGTGGGCACCCACACATGAAGGCCCTTACATCGGTCAAAGATGCATTTTCT